>CAUYRT010086874.1:0-28239 GCA_963574885.1 Lepilemur ruficaudatus | reverse complement strand
GGCCGGCCGGAGCGGGAACCGGGCTCCCTCTCTAAGGCACCCGACAGTCTCTCTACTTCGCGAGAAGTTTTCCGATTCACCTCTGTTTTCCACTGAGGACCTGTGTCCCACGATGGTTCTCTGTAGATTCGTAGAGCTGGTCCTGTAGAAGTGGAGTTCACTAGCGTGCAGTAGTCTGCCTATTTCACCTCCAACTCTGAGAGCAGAGAGCCAGGAGGGCACTCCTATTCCGCCATTTTCCACAATCCCCTGGGGGACATTTTAGGATTCTGCCTGCCACTGCCTCGCTGCACCCCTGGGCTTGGGAGCGAGGGGCCTGTGCAGCTGGGACCTCTCGTTTCCTCCTCCTCTCCGCAGATCGCCAGCTGTGTAGGAAGCGGTGTGTGCAAGCGTCTGCCTGTCTCTGTCCTCTCGCTTTCTCCCTCTTCATTCGGTGAATGCGCTCGGGCTGCAAGCTGCCTGCTTGGCGCTGGGCACAGAGCAGCGAGCAGGGCTGTCCCTGTCCTGTGCTGCCCATGGGCTGGCCACATGGCAGACACAGCTCCAGTGGACGGGGGCTGGGGACAGCAGCCATCCTCACCCCTGCCGCCTCTCTCTGCTCCACTCCCTCCACGGTGTCTCATCCGCCGCTGATCCTGCGCACTCTGCCTGCCAAGTCTGGTGGAAATCTGTCCACTGCCTCCACTGGTCCCAGCTCTGCCCTCCCTCCAGGACTCCCCCCAGGCCCGGCTGCTTCCTCTCTTGTGCCCTCCGCTCCGTGCCATGCAGCTGGCAGGTGGTCTTGTCCAAAAGGCACCTGTTCTTGGGTTGTAGCTACCACCTGTCCACACCCTGCTTACCCGGAATGTACCAGGTGCCTCCGACTCAGGGCAGCTCCTTCAAGCTGTGGCCTTCCAGGCACTGGGGCTGCCCACCCACCTGCCTCGCCGGCCTCCCCTGGCTCCTTGCAGCCATACCCATGGCCCCTAGAGTCTCTCTCTCTGTCACCCTCCCCTCTGTCTCAGTAACTGCTCCTAATCCTCCCGCCTCACGCGGCTCGGCGCCCAGCTCTGCCCCATGGCTGGCACCGTGATTTGACCCTCTGGCATGGCCTGTGCGTAGCATGTTAGTACACTGTGTATATCATTTCACAATAATTCTGTTTTACAGCTGGGGACAGCAAGGTATAGAAAGGGTGTTAACTTGTCACCTGCCACCTGGCTCATAAGTAGGGAGAGGCTTGGGTTTGCGGCCAGAGCCCGTGGTTTGGCCGTCGGGCTCCCTGTGGCTTGTCTGCTGTGGGTTGGCTTAGATGAATTCTGTGAGAGAGGCTTAGATGAATTCTCTGTTTACTGGGGTGTGGGCCATTCAACTTGCTTTCTTTGAGATCTCATAGCTAAACTCTAAACCAGGGCTGGGCACGCAGGCCAAATCCAGATTGTTGCCTGTGTTTGTAAATAAAGTTTTATTGGCACACAGCTGCCGCACCTGTTCACTTCTGTACCATCCATGGCTGTCTTGGTGCTACGACTAGCAGAATTGAGTAGTTGTGAGAGATGGGCCAGCCCACAAAATGAAAATTACTAACTTTCTGGCTCTTCATAGAAAAAGTGTGCTGACCCTGACTCTAAATCATGACATGTCATTTTACAAAACACCTAATCCTTGAGGTTAAAGAGGGATACTTGATATTTTGCTGGGTGGGGTGGTGTAGGGTGGGGAGTATGGAGTGTTTTCTGCCATTTCTTCTCCCCTGGGGGTGATCAGCCGACCCTCCCAGCTGCCCCTGTCCTGCTGTTCAGGTTGTGGACACGTTTGGTGAACTGAGTGGAAGAGCGTGAGCTCCTCAGGACTTGGTGCCTTTGCTGCTTAATTCCCGTGTGTACTAGTGTCCCATAGCTGCCGTGACAAATGACCACAAACTGAGTTACTTAAAACAGCAGAAATTTACTCTCCCACTGTTTTGGAGGCCAAAACTCCAAGATCAAGGTGTTGGCAGGGCTGGGCTGGTTCCTTGCCCCTTCTAGTACTGGCGGTTGCAGGTGTTCCGTGGCTTGTGCCTGCATCACTCCCACCTCTGCCTCTGTCTTCACATGGCCATATCTTCTGTGTCTGTGTCTTTTGTCACCTTGTATAAGGACACTTGTCATTGGATGTAGGGCCCACCCACATAATCCAGGATGACCTCATCTTGAGGTCCTTACCTTAATTCCATCTGCAAAGACCCTTTTTCCAAATAAGGTTATACTCACAAATTCCCTGGGTTAGGACATGGGCGTATCTTTTCGGGTATGGAGGCACTTTCTGCCCCACTATACCATGAGAGAGAGACGGATGGGCAGTGCAGGTTGTGGGTACAGTAGGGGCTGGTGTGGCTGGGCTGTGATGTTAGACAAGTTCTACAGCTGCTTTTAGCTTCCATTTTTGTGTCAATTTCCATGTCACTAGAAACAGACTGTAGGCTGTCCATAGGATTAAGTGAGAGGATCTCCCATAGGGGCCTGGCCTACAGGAGGGCCAGTTCTTGTGAATTCTCACCTAGCCCCCATCTCCTGCACCTTCCAGACTGCAGTTCTGAGGTGGGAGGCAGAGCCTGACCTCCCCTGTCTTGTTTTGTCTCTGCAGCTGCCCACCCGTGTGCCCGTGACAACGGTGGTTGCTCCCACATCTGTATCGCCAAGGGAGACGGGACGCCACGGTGCTCATGCCCAGTCCACCTCGTGCTCCTGCAGAACTTGCTGACCTGTGGTGGTAGGTGTGACCTTGGCGCTTTCTGTTGGGACGATGTTCAGGGACCCAATCTCTGCCTGCTAGATTACTTGCCTGGCATCCTTTTAAAATCACATCCCTGTGGCATCCAATCTCTAAATCAGATTGTCTCTTCCTTTGCTCTCCTTTGTTTTATGATGTATTATATAATGCTGCATTTGGTGCTATGAATTTTCCTCTAAGCACTGCTTTTCCTGCATCCCACAGATTTTGATAAGTTGTATTTTCATTTTCAGATAATTTATATACTTTTATATTTCTCCTAAGGTGACTTCTTTGGCCCAGGTATTATGTAGAACGGTTGTTAGTCTTCAAATAGGTGGGGATTTTCTAGTTATCTCTCTGTCACTGATTTCTAGTTTAATTCCACTGTGGCCTAAGAGCCTATTTTGTACAATTTCTATTACTTCAAATGTTAGGTGTGTTTTATGGCCCAACATTTGGTCTATCTTGGTGAAGGTTCCGTGTGCGCTTGAGAAGTGTGTGGATTCCACTGTTGTTTGATGGAGTGTTCTGGAAATGTCAGTTAGATCCAGTTGATTGATGGTGCTGATGAGGGCACCTGTATCTTTCCTGACTGCCTGCTCAAGCTGTCAGTGACTGATGGGGACACGAAGTCTCACAAATCCCATAGTGGATTTGTCTGTTTCTCCTTGTAGTTCTTTTCCGCTCCTTCTACCCTGACCCTCTTCTCTCCCTAGGGCTTGGCGGTGGAGGTGGTGGGAGGGGGTGGTGAAGAACGTGGGCATTGGCGTCAGAGAGAGTTGGATTCAAATCCCAGCTCTGCCACTTCCCAGCTGAGCGACCCTGGCTGTCACTGGCCCTCTTTCAGTCTCTGTTTTGTCCTCCATGAGATTGAGAGCACTTACCTAGCGGGTTGTTTTGGGCAGCAAGCATCCAAGCACTTCCCCGGTCCCTGACTTGTGATGTGCAGGAATGCCAGATGCTGTGTCATGGGGGTGGCAGTTGTAATAAAAGTGACCATCCTTATCATCACCCTGGTGAAGCCCACTCCCCAGGGCTTCCTCTCTGCTGTGTCCAACGGCCTTGGATTGTGTGGTTTCTGTGCTTGGCTCAGCTTCCCTTCTCCTCCGTGAGCTGCTAGGGTGTCGGCGTCCTCCTTGTCCCCACCCCCATCCTACACACAGGGACGGCTGCACACGTCGGCTTGGCAAGTGGACACCTCTTCTTTCCAGTGGTTTGTCTTGTTCCTGGAGAGACCGGCCGCTGAGGAGCTCGGGGAAGGAGACCCCTGGGACCATCCTTCTGGAGCTTTCTCCTGCCCTGTCTTCCACCACAGCATGGCCTGGGGCCCTGAGGCCTGGAGGAAGGGGGACTTGCCCGGCTTCTCAACAGTCGGGGCTGAGTTTCCCACCCAGGGCACAATTTGGGGTAGTGCCTGCTGCTGAGAGACAGGTTCCCAGCCAGCCTCTTTCCCCTCGCCGTGAAGCACAAACGAACAGGTGCAATTGGATTCCTACTGCGCACAGCCTGTGTTCTGTGCTGGGGTTGGAGGTGTGAGTGTGCACGGCAGACGCAGTGACAGAGGATGTGTGGGTGCAGCTCCCAGGCCTCAGGGACACGGAGCCCGCGCATCTCCTGCTCTGCAGCCTCGTCGTTCCGTGGCCAGTGTTACCCAGGCAGGACCGTGTGTGACGTTCTCTGCCCCTTCCACAGAGCCTCCCACCTGCTCCCCGGACCAGTTTGCGTGTGCCACGGGGGAGATCGACTGCATCCCTGGGGCCTGGCGCTGTGACGGCTTCCCCGAGTGTGACGACCAGAGTGACGAGGAGGGCTGCCCGGTGTGCTCGGCCGCCCAGTTCCCCTGCGCGCGGGGCCAGTGCGTGGACCTGCGCCTGCGCTGTGATGGTGAGGCCGACTGCCAGGACCGCTCGGATGAGGCTGACTGTGACGGTGAGGCCCTGCGCTGCCAAGGCCACTTGTCATGCCCTCCTAGAAGTGGCACTTGGGGCTCCGTCTGGCATCACTCAAGTAGGGGCTCTGGCAAACCTTCACTTGGAGAAATCGCCAGGTCCTCCTCACCTTGGGAAGGAAAGAAGTTGGTTTTAGGCCCAAGAAAGAAAAACTCTGTGGTCGGACCTCCATTCTGTCCCACCAGGTGGCTTGACTTGAAGGCAGGCAGAGTGAGGCTCTCTCGTCTTCCCAAATCCACCAAAGAGTTTTACGGAAACCCAGGGCAAATTTGGGAGTGGGCTAGAGGTTCCATGGCTCACATGCTGGTAAATCCCAGCCCAAAAGATAGTGTGTCCTCCACTGAATAGTCTGCAGGGTAGCGCTCATCCCTGGGTGGTTTCTAGCAACCCGTTGAACCAGGAGTTACAGAGAGATTTGCTTAGGCATCCTGGGCCCACTCTCACCAGCAGGATCCTCCTTTAGATCTTGACAATGAAACATCTTTCTTCCGTGCTCTCTCTGAATTTTCCTTCCATAAATGACCTGCTTGGTTGGTTAACAGGAAGTCGTCCCATGCACAGTGAGGACAGGGTCCCTTTGTCTCTGGTTCCTGGGGCAGGACAGGAGGGGCGCTTAGACAGCAGGTTGGCTGGGGCGGGCCATGGCCGATCCTGAGCCCCAGCAGCTGCCTTCCTTGTGGAGCTGCGGCTCCATCCAGGCCAGCGCTGGGAGGCTCAGGTAGCGGTTAGTGCCGTCCTCGCTCTCCCTCCCTCTCCAGAGCTCTGCCGGGGCCCCGTCACTCCCTGTACCACCCGCTCGGGGAGCCGAGGCTCTTCCTGGCTGTTCCTCATGTTGGCACTTACCGCCCCGCCCCCTGTAACCTGGAGAGTCCTGGGCAGGACTGTCTGTCAGTCTTCGAGGCCTGTGGGCCTGACCCATGGTAGGCGCCTGACAAATACCTGCACCGAGGTCTCGTCCCTCCCCTGGCGTGGCATAGGCCATGGGAGAGTGGAGACACCATCAGCTGTGACCGCTCCTGACCTGGTCTGAGAAAGGGTCCCATCTGCCTATTCTCTGCTTGGAGCCCAGACCTGGGGTGTTGGGGCCCGCGTGGTGGGGCTGGGGGCACCTCCAGGCTCTGAGTGCACGGCCCCTCCTTGCAGCCATCTGCCTGCCCAACCAGTTCCGGTGCGCCAGCGGCCAGTGCGTCCTCATCAAGCAGCAGTGTGACTCCTTCCCCGACTGCATCGACGGCTCCGACGAGCTCATGTGCGGTGAGCCAGCTTCCGGCAGGGGGCGCGGGCGCCTGCGCTGGGCCCACCCGGGAGAGTGGGGCCTGGGGGGAGGAAATTTGCCTTCCAGGCAGGGTCTCCTGGGGGACTGAGGCCGCTGGGAGCTTCCTTGGTGGAGGCAGTGGCCAGGAGGGGAGAGTGTGATCTTGTACTGTGTGGGTGTCCCCATCTGGGCCAGAGGCTCTTAGGGACGGGGCCTCGCTCAGCAGCACCTGTCAGGCAGCAGGATTACTCTGAAGGCCGTGGCTGCGTCCCGGCAGCTTGCTGTCAGGCTAAGGAGGAGTGCTGTGCATGTATGTGGACACACACATACACAACGTGTCCCACATGCCCCTAGAGTGACATGGCCTGTACATTCAGGGATGCAGGGGCTAGAGTATGGGATGCCAGGGCAGTCAGGGAAGGCTTTCTGGAGGCGGTAGCTCCTGAAAGGCTGTCTGATACAGACAGGAAGGGGGCTGGAGTTCCAAATAGGAAATAGGAAAAGAGTTGACATGTCTGGGGACATGGCCACCCCATCACTGCGGAGGGACCTGGACTGAGAGCTCTTCTCTTCTGGCTGCCAGAGAGCGAGGAGTCTGGGGGTGGGGGAGTGGAGGGGAGGTTTCCCCAGGGACTCCCTGAATGCTTTGCACCTTCACACCAGCCCAGGTCAGGCACCATCTCAAGAGGGGCCTGGGGCCAGATGGCAGCAGTGGGGGCACAGGGGTCCCCGCTCCTCTGCTGGGCAGGTTCCCAGTCTGCCTGGGTCTGTGCCTGGGCCTCAGCGTGACCGCGGGCCCTGTGTGTCGGGGGTGATACTCGCCCACAGGCAGCCTTGTCACCAGAGCCAGCCGTTGCCCTCTCCTCTCCTTTCGGGTTCTGGCCTGCGGCAGGGGACGTAGTTGACTGTGCTCGGGATCACTGGGCCACCCTGTGGGAAGGGGAATGTGCCTTTGTCAGAGTTGAGTCTGGAGCCTGGAAACCTGTCCACGGCAGCCCCCGCCCCACCGTGTGACCAGATGGGCGGCTCCTCAAACCCAGCTCTGGGGCCCTCCCGCGCTCTAGGGCACAGGGCCAGTGGGGACACACTCACTTCCAGCCACCACCCAGGGTCCCTGGACAAAGGAGACTGGTTGAGGGTCCGTGGGGAGGCCGGGCAGGGCCCTGAGGAGGAGGAGGAGAAGGAGGGTGCTCCTGGCGGGCTGCGGGCCCTGGGGTGGGCAAGGCTGCCTAGGCCCAGCCCCCGGCCTCTCCTGGCTCCCCACCCTCCGTCAGTGAGTTCTGGGCCCGGGCAGAGCCGCGCCCCCCAGGGCAGGCAGTGTCTGCCCCCAGGAGGGCCACTTCCTCTGGGTTCATGTCGGCCACCCTTCCCCTCTGTGTCCGGCAGAAATCACCATGCCGCCCTCGGACGACACCCCAGGTCACAGCAGCGCCATCGGGCCGGTCATCGGCATCATCCTCTCCCTCTTCGTCATGGGCGGGGTCTACTTTGTCTGCCAGCGTGTGGTGTGCCAGCGCTACGCAGGCGCCAACGGGCCCTTCCCGCATGAGTACGTCAGCGGGACCCCCCACGTGCCCCTCAACTTCATAGCCCCGGGCGGCTCCCAGCATGGTCCCTTCACAGGTGAGGAGCTCGAGACCGAGGGCCCAGCAGGGACGGGGCGTGGACAGGGCACTGCAGCCACGCGTCTGTGCATGTGGCAGACCCTGCGGACGGTCGCGGCACCGGCCTTTCCCCAGGCCTGTGCTCGCACTGGACTCTCCCAGCACGGAGGCCGCGTGCCACAGCTCTGGAGGTGGGTGGGGGCTTCCTTAGACTCGCCCTTCGCTGTTCTTGTGGGACGTGTCCTGAGTCATCCTCTAGTCCTCACGCCTCCTGGAAACGAATGTGGGGGGCAGCTGGGCTCCCTGTAGAGCAGCAGCAGCTTTGTCCTAAGAGCATGAAGGAGCTGTGGCTGCGCAGGTACAGTGGCGACGGCCTGGGCCCTGGGAGCCCAGGTCAGGTGTGCAGATGCCCCGGTGGCCGCATCACATGGGTGCTCGTGTGTCTGGGAAGGTGAGGTCGCTGCGAGCTCTGAAGGTGCCCCTGCGGCTCCAGGGCCACCTTGGGGATCACCCCGGGCCCCCTCCCTGTGTCACCCTCACCCAAGTCAGCCTCCCCGGCCCCCATGTGGAGGTGCAGATGTGGCCTGATTCTTGCTGGGGGGTGAGGTCATCATCGGTTTCTCAGGAGCTCCTCGAAGCCCATGTGGTGGCACCGTCACTGTCCCAGCAGCCCCAGAGGACGGGGCCCCGTGTGTGCCTGGCAGGCTCTGAGCCAAGCTCTGCTGAGTTCCCACAGGCCCACGTGCCCGGGGACAGGTGCTGGGCGTCTGCCCACTTGACGCAAGCCTTAACGAGCTTGTACTGGACGTGGCCAGTGAGGCCTGTGGGAGGCGCAGGAGCCGGGGAGGAAGCAGTGTGTCTGCGGGGTGGCCGGGCTGCCTGAGCCACCTCGTCCCCTCCCCTGGCAGGCATCTCGTGTGGAAAGTCTATGATGAGCTCCGTGAGCCTGATGGGGGGCCGGGGCGGGGTGCCCCTCTACGACCGCAACCACGTCACCGGGGCCTCGTCCAGCAGCTCATCCAGCACGAAGGCCACGCTGTACCCGCCGGTGAGTGGGGTGGGTGGGCCAGCCGGGCCTGTCACCATCAGTTTCAGCTGGGGGTTTCCAGGGCTGGTACCTAGAGCACGGGGTGGGTGTTCACCTCCCTCCCTCTCCGGACCCCTTTGGTTTTTTCTTTAATGACCTTGTTTTCTACTTAGAAGAGGGTAATCCTCGCTCATGCGGGTGATCTGAAAACCACAGAAAAAGATAAAGGCTGAATCTCACCCATAGTCCACTGGGCGGTCTCTATTCTGCCAGCCCCTCGAGGCTGTGGGCCTGTCTGCACGGCCCTCTCCTGGGCACGGCCTATTGTCCCGCCCAGGCTTTGCTGAGTCCTAGGAAATAGCTGGATTGTTTTCTGAAGGACAGACGCAGGTGATGTTTGTGGGCAGCAGAGCGGGCGAGGGCTGGTGCTGGCTCAGCCACACCGCACCGCGAAATGATTGTAAAGAGGCTGCGGCACTGACGCCCTCCCCCACTTCCTGAGGGGGGGTGCCCCTCGGAGAGCATAGCCTGGGCTGCCGGGGCCAGCCTGTGTCAACACTGGGGTCTGTCTTGAGGCATTTTATTTGCTTTTAATTCCCCCCAAACCCGAGTCCTGCAGCCATGTGCCCTTCTAAGGCGAGAACAACCCCTTACGCTTCCCCTGGGGTCTCTCCGGTGAACCCCACCTTGCAGGGCTGGTCCTTCGTGCCCTTCTTTCTGGGTGTCCCTGACGTCTGGGGTGTTCCCTCCTCCTTATTGCACCTGCCCCTGGCAGGCCTGGCGGGCGGGGCCCTGCAGAAGAGGGAGAGGAGGGTTATCTCTGGTTTGCTGGGCAGGAACTGAGTTTCCTGGAGGCCCCAGGGCCTGGCTGTTCAGATACGAGGGAAGCCCGGAGCCAGAGGTTAGAAAACTCACACCGTTCTTCTTAAGCTCCTGCTGCCGGCACTCTCAGAGAGCCCACCTAGCCTGCTGAGCACCAGGACCCCTGTAAGGCCAAGTTTGCTCCAGGAAGCAGCTCCCCTCGCCCCCAGGGCATGCACCGGGAGGCTCAGGGAGCGACGTCTCTGTGGGGAGCTGGGAGGTCTCACTAGGCTGTAAGAGAAGACACCGACCAGCCAGCTCTGTGTCTAGACGCTTGATGGTTTAACCATGCAGCTCGCCCACTGGAGTGTACATACAATTCATGGGCTTTGGTGCGTTCACAGATATCCCTCACCACGGGTAATTTTGGAATGTTTTTATCATCCCTAAAAGAAACTGTGCATGGAGCTGGCTATTTTTAAATTGGCAAAGTAATACGTATTCATGGCACAAAATTCAAAAGGCACCAAAACGTACAGTCGGAAGAGGCCCCACCCTCATGCCAAGCAGGACCCCCGGAGGCGTGTCCCGTGGTGCGTTTCTTGTCTGTCCTCCCAGGGGTAATCCGGACCTACACAAGTACACAGGAGTGTGGACTTTATTTTCCCTGCAAAGACATAAAAGTAGATTTTGTGCAATTGTAAGAAATAATCCAGAGGGATTCGTCTGCCGCCTGCTCGGTTTCCTCCAGTGGGAGCGTCTTGCCTAACTGCGTAAGCACAGTGTCACTGCAGGACACGGGTGTGATCCTTTGACCTCATTCATATGTTACCAGTTTACACATGTGCTTGTGAAATCCCAAAAGGTGGCAGCTCACGGGGCCACGCAGCCTTGCCTGTCGTTCAGGATACACGACAGCCGGCACTGACCAAGCACACGCCCTGCCGTGGCGCACGTTAGCCGGTCTCTAGGAGGAGCTGCTGTCATGCCGCTGTGCAGCAAGGGGGATGGGGGTCCGAGTGGTAACTGCTGGCCCTGAGCATCCTGCCTGCAGGTGCTGGAGCTCAGCTGTCCTACACCCAACAGCCCCCAGACACCTCACGGCCCCTGCACCTTCAGGTTGGTTCTGCTTCAAGGCAGCACTGTCCCAGTCTTAGTGACTGACCGGTGCCCTTTGTCAGATGTGGCTGGGCCCATGCGGGCGGTGTCCGAGTCCCCTCTGCAAGGCCGAGCCTTGGCCACTCTGACTGCTCTTGCCAAGTGGCCTCCGCAGAGGACAGTCCATCTTCCCACCAGCAGAGGGCCACACGGCAGGGCTGTCCCTGCCCAACTTCTCTCCACCAGTCTAATGCAGGGAATCATTTGAAATCTTAAATATTAATTAATTATTAGAGACATGGTGTTGCTCTGCCACGCAGGCTGCGGTGCAGTGCTGCGATCACAGCTCACTGCAGCCTCCGACTCCTGGGCTCAAGGGATCCTCCCACCTGGACCTCCCAAAGGGCTGGGACTACAGGTGTGTGCCACCACGCCTGGCCTATATTTCTTTTATGATGAACGACACTGAACATCTTTTTTTGTGTGTTTAAGAACCTTTGTCATTTTATTTTTCTTAGAAGGGTCTGTGCACGCCCTTTTACATTGGATTGTTGATACTTTCCCTACTCGTTGGTAAGATCTCTTTAGATGCAGAGATGCTGAGGAAATTGGCCCGTTGCCTGGGATGTGTGTTGAAGATACTTGTTTCCCAGTGTTTTTGTCTTTTGATTTGGGTTATGGCATGTTTTGCCATTCATGCAATGAAATTGTTAATCCTTTATGGTGCGGATATGCTTTCGGTCATGCTCAGAAAGGCCTTCTCTACTCTGATCATAAAAAACTCCCTTCCACATTCTCTTTCTTAGTGTCCTCATGCTTTTTGTTTTATGTTTAAATTCTCAAGCCTCCTGAAATGTAGTGAGATGTACAGGCGTCCACTTGTCTCTTTGCTGGTGGCTGCCAGGTGACTTACACTGTGGGGTGCAGTCAGGAGGCAGAGACCACGTGGTAATGGGAACACAGGAAGTTCAGTACCTAGGCGTGTTAACAGGGCTTGGAATGACAGGGCATCAGCGACAAGAGGGAAAGAGAACTCTAAGGCCACAGGAACAGCAGGTGGCCTGAGGTAGCGCTCCCCAGGAAGAGTCCCGCCCCCCCTGGGGGCCGAGATCCAGTCCTTGTGGAACAGGGCGTAGCTGTGGTTCACCAGATGCTGACACGTGCACTGCCTGGCTCTGGAAGGCATGTTCACATGGCGGATTTATCTACTTACAGTCGCAGTTTGGGGCAAGTGGCAGTACAGTCCCTTGAGAAAGGGGCGCCTTTTTCTGGCAGTGGGGCTGGGGCCCCTCCTTCAACATGGTGAGCCCTGTGCATGGGTCAGGGCCAAGCAGGGACACAGAGCCACTTGCGTGTTAGGAATAAGGATGCCATTACAGGAGTCAGACTGTGTGGTGGTGGCAGGAGGTCTGGGAGTAAAAGTCAGAAGGAGAGTTCGTGGAGAAGTCCCCGAGGAGCCTGGCCAGGTGCTCCCTGGTGCAGGTGGGCACGCCGGGGCCGGGGGACATCTCTTGCTGCAGCTGGTCAGGCTGGCTATGATGGGCTGGCATAGGAGTATGGGGACCTTGTCCAAGTTCTGTCTCTACGGCCGAGCGTCTGGGTGTGGACCTGGGGTCACTGCTGGCCAGCAGGGCTGGTGGCTCTGGGAGGGTGAGGTCACCGGGGCTGAAAGTGCCCCTGTTCTCTGCCTCTCACTGTAGCGACCTTCAGGACAGAGGGCTGCTCCTCCCCCCCAGCTTGCCGGGTCTCACCGCTCTGACCAGAACCAGGCGGGAAAGGGCTCCTGGGAAGCGGGGGGCCAGTGTGCCTGAGCTGGAACAGCCAGGGCCCCTCCCTGTGAGGACAGCACAAGGTAGGGTAGCGGGAGGAGTCGCAGTGGGTGAGGCCGCAGTCACCCTACTTGGCTCTCCTCAGATCCTGAACCCGCCACCATCACCTGCCACGGACCCCTCCCTGTACAACATGGACATGTTCTACTCTTCAAACATTCCCGCTGCCGCCAGGCCTTACAGGTAGGGAGTTCCCACCAGGGCCCTGCAAGTGTCGTGGCCATGTGGGCTCAGACCAGCCTGTGGTCGGGGAGGGCCCAGCCGCTTGCTGTTCTCCCATTGCACACGGCTGCTTCCCGGAACCAGCCCAGTGGGGCTGCCTGCGGATCCCACGCTCCAGGTGTGGGCCAGGACACGGCCCTGAAGGTGCCACCAGGGGTGTTCCCACGCCGTTGTCGCACTGCAGGGGAGGCTGAGGACTTGGGCTCCAGGGTCCACCTGCACTCTCAAATCTGGATGTGGGCTCCTGGTCATTGTGACACGCCCTCTGGGTGCCTTAGTTCTCATAGGATAGAATGCGAAGGTGGAGGCTGGTGCGGCTCCCAGTCCACGGGCACGTCTTACTGGCTGTGCCCGCGTTGGGGTCACAGGCCCCTCCTGCCTGTATGTCAAGAAGTGGGGTCCGGGTCAGAGCCTGGGGTGGACCGGGTGAGCCTCCTGACCTTTAACCCCGCAGTCTCAGCCAACATGTCACATTGCCCAGCAGCGCTGGGCTACCCCGCAGGAGTAGTGGAGGGTGGCCCGAGTCCATCAGCGCTCTGCACCCCTGGCCTGGGTCCCGGAGCCGCCGGGTTTCCCGAGAGTGGCGCCGCCCGCCACCTAGTGGCCACTTCTGGGAACTGCAGCCTGGGCAGCGGCCACCTCCATTTCCAGCCCCTCCCTATTGGGTCACCACCTGCTCAAGGACCTGCAGTGGCCCCCTAGTGCCTCAGCATCACATCCAGCCTCTGCTGCCCACCTCGGGCTGTCACAGTCACAGCAGCCTCATCCACTACTGTCCCCAGAGTTATCACATCCACACCAGGCATGCCAGTCCTGCCTGTCCCTCCTTGTGCCTTTGCTCATGCCACCCTGCTCTGGGCCGCACCACCGAGACATCTTCCCTCCCCACCTTCTGACCTCACAGCAGCCAGGGTCACCAGGTGTGGGCTCCGCCTTCTCACCCACTGTGAGCCCTACTGTGCTGGGGCCAGGCTCGTAAAACCCACCAAGATCCCAGCCTGGACTCGGGCTGCTCGGCCTGATGTGGGATTCTGGGGCGCAGCGGGGTGCAGGCAGCCCTGGGAAGATGGGCATTCTGGAGTCGGGTCGCTTTAACCCAAGCTGGGACTATTCCAGGCCCATCGGTCACCAACGTTTATGTTGTGATAATATGGTGAATGGTTGTCGAGCACCTTCTAGGAACAGTCGGGAACTGTTTCTAGCACTTTCCATGCAGAATCTCCTTTACTCCTCACAAGCCCCCTTTGAAACAGGTACTGCTTCATGCCCCGTTTTTATCAATGAGAAACTGAAGCTCAGAGAGGTCGAGTCCATTACTGCCCATGGTCAGCCAGGCAGGCATAATGACAACCCTGCCAGGGCCGGGGCTTGGCAGCCCCAGCGGAGGTACAGACACGCCCACGTTAGAGGCAGGGACGTTGAGGCTCAGAGAGGGTACATGACGAGCCCAGGCCACACAGCAGGTTGGGTCCCGCGTCGGGGCTTTCCCGTTTGCAGCTGCGGGCGGATGTGCACACTGGCCTCCCCAAACCCTGGCCCTACTCCGCAGCGTTTGTCTCTTGCAGGCCCTACATCATTCGCGGCATGGCCCCCCCGACCACGCCCTGCAGCACGGACGTGTGTGACAGCGACTATAGCGCCAGCCGCTGGAAGGCCAGCAAGTACTACCTGGATTTGAACTCAGACTCAGACCCCTACCCGCCCCCACCCACGCCCCACAGCCAGTACCTGTCGGCGGAGGACAGCTGCCCGCCCTCGCCCGCCACTGAGCGGAGCTATTTCCACCTCTTCCCGCCCCCGCCGTCCCCCTGCACGGACTCGTCCTGACCTCAGCCGGGCCGCCCTGGCCTCTCTGCGCCCCTGTACATAGTTTTAAATATGAACAAAGAAAAAATATATTTTATGATTTAAAAAATAAATATAATTGGGATTTTAAAGACACAAGAAATGTGAACAGTGATGGGGGTGGGCAGGGTGGGAAAACTTTGTACAGTGGAGAAATATTTATAAACCTAATTTTTTTAAAACGTAACTGCCATTCTTTTGTGCCCTGTGTGCGTTTGAGTTGCATGTCCCTGTGGAGCAAACGCTAACCTCTGAAATGAGGTCAGCGTCATGAGCTTGTCCTGAGTGAGGGTCCCTCTGTCGGGTTCCCCCAGGGAAGGGCTGGGACCTCTGCAGGGGCTGGCATCCTCCCTAGGAGGCGTCCTTGGCCCCGAAGACAGGGTAGGCTGCAGGGACGTGTGGATGGCTCTGCCGTCGCTGTCCTCAGAGTCTCAGTAATGTTGGAGAAAGGGCCCTGCATCTTCACGCCGTGCTGGGCCTGCAGATTATGTGCCTGGGCTTTGTTCGGGCTGTTCCTAGGCCAGTCTCGGCTGCCCTGTGACCGCTTGTGCGCCTGCCCAGGGCTGCTGCCCATCGCAAGAGTGGGGGGCTGCCTCTGTGCCAACCCCACTGCGCCGAGCTGCACTTGCCCAGGCAGGAAGGGACCCCGGTCCTCGTGGGGCAGTCGGCAGGCCAGGCCTGAGGCCTGCTGTGCACCCACCCGCACAGCAGGGTGCTGCAGAAGACAGGCAGAGAGGCCCGGCACCCAGGGCATCTCACACTGTGGAAGGAGACGGAGAGGAGTCGCGTGGTGAGGACGCTGGGCTCCCAAAGGCCAGGCAGGAGCTGCTGTCTTCAGAGGGCAGGGAGGGAATGCCCAGTGCATCAGCCCGGAAGGTTCTGAACCCAGTGAGAACTTCTACTGGTGGAGGCGAGCTTGTTGCTGAGTGCAACTCCACTTAAGGACCAAAATATAGGGCCGGATGCAGTGGCTCAGGCCTAGATCCCAGCACTCTGGGAGGCTGAGGTGGGAGGATCGCTTGAGGCCAGGAGTTGGAGGCTGCAGTGAGCCGTGATGACGGCACTTCACTCCAGCCTGGGCGACAGAGTGAGACCCTGTCTCAAAAAAGAAAAGAAGAGAAGAGGAGAGGGGAGGGGAGGGGAGGGGAGGAGAGGAAAGGAAGAAAAGAAAAGAAAGAAAAGAAAAACACAAGGATCTGGAAGAAATGCCTCGAGTGTGCCTCCAGGCTTCCCGACGGGACCCCGAAAGTGACGTGAGACCAGCAGCTGAGGGAGAGGAGTCTTGTGCGCGACCAACTGCTAGACGTCCTCCACGGTGGGAGGACACTCGAAACACACGGGGATCCTGATGACTGCTCCGCCAGGGGACAGCTGAGGAACGTGTGGGCACAGGAGCCTGATGGCACCTGGTTTCCTGTGACACACCCTCCAGAGTCGCCACCCCTGCCCTGACTGCCTAGGAGTCCCCTAAGGTGAGGGGTCAGCATTGGCAGCGATGGGGACGGGCCGACTTGCTGGCACGGAGAGTGACGGCGGGGGTGGGGACTACGCCCCAGCCCCTGTGCAGATGGGCGCCGCGCCCACCTGGTGCGGATTCTGTGAAATAACGTCTGTGAAAAAGCCCTGCTCAGTCGAGTGTCTGGCTAGTAGCAGGTCCTTGGCCACTGGAAACTGTGACCTGTTAAAGCTTGGAGAAATAACAGACTAGCTCAAGGTCACACTGCTAAGACCAGCAGAGCCTGAGGGGCACCAAAGCTCCTAGGCCCAAAGACTGGGTCTCCTGCCACCTGCCGCAGAGCTGCCTATGGGGGTGCTGGTCTCCCAAGCACTCGGGGTTCCTGATCTTTCAGGTTGGGCCACGCACCCCGAGGTGCTCGTGACAGCACAGGTGTCAACCTGAATAACCTAGTGGAGGCCGCTTCTGACTCGGAAGCAGCAGCTGCATCGTGGGGGGTCCCCCATGAGCACCCCTACTCTGCCCAGCCAGACATCCAGTATGAGAGGGCCTGCCAGGGTTCAGGGAAGGAGTGGCCTGGGCTGCTGGTCCCTGGTGCCTGTGTGGGCCTGGGGAGGGCGAGGCACCCTCTGCAGCCCTCCCCCCTTCCCTAGAGCCATCGCACGGCTAGGGGTACGGTCTAGTGGCCAGAGGCCTCTCTGCTGGACCCTTCCTGCCCACACCGTCAGCTAGGGGGAGTGAGGAGCCAACCTGCAGGCCGCCTACTACATGCCAAGTAAATCCATTAGCCTCCAGTAAGCACCTACGGTATGCAGAGCCTTGCACTTAAGCCACTTACATGCATGGAGACCCAGCATGTAAGTCAGGTGTGGCCCTTTCCTTGAAGGTGCTCCAAATCCAGAGATATGGGGCAGTTTCCAAAGCCACTGGGGAAGCATAGCACTGAGATGCCCTGGAGCCAGACGGGAAGGCAGGGAGGGCTTCCTTGAGGAGGCCGTTTCTGAGCTATGTCTTCAGTGAGGGGGTGAAATTAACCTGGCTTATTTAAACTTCAGAACAGCCCAGCTAGGTAGATATATGTAGTTGAGGAAACTGAGGCTTGGGTAAAAAGAAATAAGGCCAGAATTGTTTTCATTCATTTGTTTAATCATTCCTTTATCCAATAAATGTTACTAACTGCCTACCAGGTACTACTCAATGTGGCCAAAAGGGCTTCCATCTTCCCTCCAAACCCTCCCACCTCTGCAGTGACAGCCACTACTCCCCAAGTCTCTGTCACCCCTCACTGAGCCCTGTAATGGGCTCCCTCCCTGCCAACCCTAGCAGAAAGGGCCCTTGGCTCAGCTCGGCCACACCCCGCCCTTCCCAGGATGGGTGTGGGAGCTTCCTGCTGGCCCTGGCCACTGATGCTGCATCTCCCCCGGGCTGTTGAACAAAGTCCACATGGCCAGGTCTTGGTCTTGGGCATTTCCCCTGCCGGCCAGGCCACTGGGGATCTGGGTGTGGCCAGTGTGGGAGGTCTTGTGCCTGAGAAATCTGGGTGGTCAGGAAATTGGTTGTGGCTTGGGTCCCACTCAGCCTCTGCAGGGTTCCTTCTCGTGGGTCACATGGCTGGCTCCTCACAGTACGGGACCGCCTCTTTGGACCTTACCCTCAGGTCAGAGGCTGTGGCCCCACGAAGGGACCCCCCCCCCGCTGGCTCCTCCTCTTGGGGTCCTCTCTCAGATTCCCATACCTCTATCTCCTTCTCCCTGTCCAACGTCCTCTCGTCTCTTTTCCCCTCCTGCTGATGGCCCAGCCTCCCTCATAGGCAGGAGCCTGTCATGGGGCTCTCTGCAACCTCTCCCAGGTTCCGTAGTCGAGCCCCTCGGGCGTCCCCTGTGACCCTGCACTACTGCTCCAGCCGGTCCTTTCTAAAGTGTGGGCAGCCCTTCTCCTGCCCTGGCTCCCATGGTCTGAGCGCAGACCCCAGGTGCCTCTGCCTGCCTTCTGAGGCCTCTGCAATTGCCCCATGAGCACGCGGACCCTGTCCTCCCCCATGTGCTCACTCCACCACGCTTCTGCAGCTCCCTCCCTGGCAGGCTCTGCCCCCTGCCTACCTGCCTGCGCTGGTTTCAACCTGGCCTGTGTTGCTCACTCGAGGTGTGGCCTTGGGCGAGGCTTCTCGCTGCTCTGAGCAGCAGGTCAGTGTGAGCAACACCTGCCCTGGTTTGCCGCCTCCCTGGAGGCCGGGACCTTTCACGGCATGGGCACAGCTCGGCAGGTAACAGCTGTCCCTCCGTATCTGTGGGAGATTGGCTCTAGGCCCCCCAGGATGCTCAAGTGCCTTAGGTGATAAAATGGTGTGGCACAGTCCTGTGTCACTTAATGCTGGGGATATGTCCCTAGAAAGACATCATTAGGCAATTTAACTGTTGTGTGAACAACCTAGAGTGTACTCACATGAACCTGGATGGTAGAGCATACAGCACGTCACTGCTGAATACTCTAGGCACCGGGACACAGTGGTAGATGCGTATCTAAACATACCTAAACAGAGACACAGTACAGGAGAAATACGGTATGATCCTACGAGACCACGGTCACACATGCCGTCCGTCACTGGCTTAAACATCGTTACTCAGCGCAGGACTATATTTGCATATACCCTACACACATCCTCCTGTATACTCTAAGTCATCTCTAGGTTACTTATAATACTTAACACAATGTAAATGCTATGTAAATAGTTGCTATACTGTATTAAACAATTTATATTGTTTTTATTCTTGTATTTTTATTTATTTATTTATTTTTGAGATGAAAGTCTCACTAAGTTGCCTGGGCTGGTCTCAAACTCCTGGGCTCAAGTGATCCCCTCACCTCCGCCTCCTGAGTAGCTGGGATAGCAGGCGTGTGCCACCATGTCAGGTGTATTACTTTTTTCAAATATTTTTGATCTGGGATTGGTTGAATCCACGGAAATGGAACCTGCAGATACAGAGGGTCAGATTGGGGTGGGGAACCTGCGGCCTTAAGGCCACATGTGGCCTTCTAGGTCCCTAAGTGTGGCCTTTTGACTGAATCCCAACTTTACAGAACAAATCCTTTTATTAGAAGGGGTGCAAGCAGAGAAAGATGAGGCTTTTCTTGGCTCCTTTGGTGCTTAAAAAAGACCAATCTTGAAGTCAGAAGGCCGCAGGTTCCCCACCCCTAAATGGGGCTGCTGCTGCTGTTCTGGAACCAGGGGCAACGCATTCCTTCTAGAGAGTCTCCTCCAGGGACAGGCTCTGCTGGGGGCCGGGCAAGCGCACTTGCCTGGCGACCCGGCGCCCAAGGCCCTGTCTGCGAGGTGGCGGCAGTGCAGGCGAAGGGTGGGGCTGGGGGTGCAGAGGGACGCTAAGCATCTGGAAGGCAGCCAGGTGCCCACCTGGGCAGGGGCAAGTCCTACCCCCCATGCCCAGGGGCCCAGCTCTGCCACTTTGCCCAGGGCCTGGGGAGGCCATGCAGTGACCGTGCGGTGCCCTCTCTGAGCAGGAGCGGCTGTCCCTGACCAGGCCAGCGTCGCTGGAGCCAGCTGGAGAGACAGACGCCTGCCTCTCCAGTGCCGCAAACCCCACCTGGGGGTCTCTGTGCTAGTTTCCCTCTCTGACCCCTCAACCCAAGAGCTCACGCCTCTGTCCTCTCTGTCCTGGGGCGAAATGACCGTCTAGCCGACTGTCCCCGATGCTTCCCAGGTGCCTGGGGCCGCGCGGGCACACACCGGGTGCGCTGCAAGGGGCGCCTGCTGCCCGCAGACCGCTCGCGCGCGCCCCAGGTGTGCGACTCTGCGGCAGCCTCGACTCCGGCTTCAGTCACCGTGTCGCCGGAGGCTGACCCGGTTTGTCCTTTGCTCGCCTGCTGCTTCTAACTCCTGCCCTCGTGTTGGTTTTCACGGGACTCCGACAGGCGCTGCGAATCCACTGGGAAATAAAGCAGGTTATTAGTGGGGAGGCACACGGAGGGCTATCTTGGTGTCCCCGACCGGCTGGGGCGGGGAGCGGGAGCCCAGACGAGCATTAGGAATGCTGGTGTGTGAATCCTGCTCCACAAGACAAAAGGGGCGCCCCCTCCCCTCGACAACGGCACTTCTCTTCCTTCCCGCTGGTGGACCACAGCTAAGGACACTCAGAATCCTCATGTTGATCCCCACTTCCGGCGTAGCCACCCGATTATTCGGGTAAAGGGGCCGCGACCAGCGACCCCTCTTACAAAATTCGGCTGTGGAGAATGCGGGCATCGATCTCGCTATCTCTTACATGCTAAGCGAGCGCTCTACCACTTGAGCTAATTCCCCAGCTTGGGCCTACTTCCGCCGCCGGCATGCATTGTGGCACACGTCATCACCGGTTTCCTCGCGACCCTCCGCCCCGCCTGGCCGGCCGTCCCGCCACCCCATTGGTTTCCCTGCACCTCCGGTTCCATGGCCATGATTGGTTTGGCTCAATATAGCTTAAAAAGCATTGGCCGCTTGGATTGGTGGTCTGAAACGTCCGTCAAGAGGACGCCCGGCTGTTGCTACGGCGTAGGGGAACCCAACTAGGTTTCTCCCGGTTTCTGATTTGTTTGTCAGTCTCCGGGTCCTAGAGGTTCCGGATCCGTCAAGTCCATGGGAAAAGAATGCGCCCATCGCGCTTGACTGACTAGGCCTGTGAGCCAATCGGAGTGGATGCGAGGGAGCCGCTGGGCGATCCAATAGGTTGCAGGGGGCGGACGAGGGAGCCCAATGACCGTGGGGCTGGGGGCAGGGGCGGGTCACGATTGGCTGTGAGGCGGCCGGAGGGAGGGTGGGGGGAACTCAAGGCCTGCTTGATACGTCCGCCATTTTGGGCGCTTCGCTGATGGTGTCGGTGAGCGCGTTTCCCGCCTGAGCGCAACTAGCGGCGGGTCGTGGGCACCTCCAGGTAATGAGGGGGGCGGCGGGGCAGGCCGCGGCGCGGGGTGCGCGGGGCGCGCGGGCGAAGGGGCGGCTCCGCCTGGGCCTCGGCGGCGCGGGCAGCGAGCGTCCCGTCCCCTCTCCCCTCCCCCCCGGAATTCGCTGCTCCGCGGGCCCGGGAGGCGCGGCGCCCAGTCCCTCCCGGCCGCTCCCCGTCGCTGCTGTCAGCTCGGGGCCCAGCCGGACCGGGCGCCGGCGGCGGGACGCGGCCCGGGCGGCGAACTTTGCGCCGCGCTGACGTTCGCGGCCTTGCTTGGCGGCGGGGCTGGCCGGCGAGACGTGCCCCTGCCCGGGCTCCGGCTCCAGCCTTTCCGCCCCGCCGGCCGCAGCCCGCACGCTGCGTCTCCCACCGCCCCGGCTCGGGCTCCGGCCCCGCTCCCGCCGGGCCTCCTGGCTGCCGGCTCCCCGACAACTTCTTTGGGGCCTCGGGGAGCGTATCAAGTTGAGGCAGCAACTCGTCGTAGAGGTTCGCGAAGGCCATTGTTGGAGTCTTCTCCGGGAAACAAGTTCTGTGGGTTTCTGTTAATTCGCCGCAGAGTCATCAGAATACACACAAAGCAGTTGGGAGTCTTTCGGTGGCTTGCCTGGTGATCTTCTCAACTCCGGTGTGGGGCTCGGACGTAGACTTGCTCCCAGATGCTGCTTGCCTGGTGTATTCGAGCCGGAGAGGTGGTCCTCCTTGTGGCTTAAAGTACCTCCTCCTTGAAGAAGCCCATTCTCTCTTAACGTGGAGGCGTTTCTTGCTGAGGGCTTGCTTGCTTCGATCACAGCGTGGATTTGCGGTTGTAGGTGGACGCAATGAGTCCTTGGATGTAGCTCCGTGCCCTGACGTTTCACCCTCATGACTTAATGTCATTTTTCTGGTACTTAACATTTTCTCTGTGAGGAGGGATGTTTCGCTTTTATAGCGGAGTGGACTTGGTAGTTGTTTCCTTTCGTTCTCACGGCACTTGTTAGTGTTGATACTACTCCACTTTACGAATGTGAAGTTTACTTTGATTTTGTCTTCAAGGTCACGTTGCAGGTAGGCATCAAGTGGGATGGGGACTCCAGATTTACAGCCATTGAAATGTGCCTCAGCAGATGTATGATACCTCGTTTGTGATGGTGGTGGAGTTTTCTTTACTCTGGAGTTAGACTGGCTGGATTCAGATCTTGGCTTGACCACTTTCTAGCTCCGTGACCTTGGGCAAGTTACTCAGTCTCTGTTTCCTCTCTAATATGGGAATGATAATGGTGTCTACCCCATAAGTTAGGGCAGATGAGTTAATACATGTAAAGCAGCTAGAATCAGCTTAGTAATTAGTGGCTGTTGTTACTAATTTAAATTTAATTTTTAAGTGTTTGGATACTATTGGGAGGTCAAATGAGTGTTTAACCCTGTGTCTTGGTGACTCTTTAGAAAGCTCTGTGTATTTAAGAGTTACGTGGGCTGATAAAGTAAACTGGAAACTATTTTTTCAGGAGCAAGTTTGTTGAATGTTCATTAAATTACATACATCTGGTAGAGTAATTAATTAGTGGTGTTACCTCAGAATGTTTTGTTTAAACAAGTGGTTAAATACAGAAAAGTCCATCAGGAGCTTAAGCAGGACTCTGTTACTTATGGACTTTTGGCTGTTACTTCTTGGGTTTCCATAACTTCAGGGTTTCTTAGTGTACTCCTGGTTGTTATTGAAGATTGAAAGGATACTGTGTATTTTGGTATACTTCAGCAAAGGTAGTTTGGGAAATAGCTGTTGTCCTGGGTGGATGCTTTGGAAGCTATTCTGCACTTCATTATGTCTGGTCAGGAAGTCTAGAATATTTAACAAAATGCTATTCACCCATACATAAACAGAGTCTTTTAAGGCCTACTCTGTGCTCTTCTCCATGGTTCATGAAACCATGCTTGTCCTTCCCTTGGTATTACTGTATTTGCTTGGGACGTGGCTTGCTTTGTTGCTCTGGGGAAGTGTATTTTGACAGACTTAGTCTTAAGTAGAAATGAGCGTCTTGCTGGTGGAACTTACTTAAGGATGGGAAGATGGTTTCGGGTTTAGAAGACTTTAACTTTTGTGTGAAGTATAGAAAACCAAATTAAACAAAAATTTGGTACTTTCAATCAACTAATTGAGATTTGAGAATCAGCCCATAGCTAAGCAGAACATGAATATTAATGAAATTAAGATAGGGTGAGGTTGCTTAGCTTTTTAAGTTTTTGCATCTATTTGGTACAAAGATAATGCTATAATCTGCTTATTACAAGCAAGCATCTCTTCCTTAAAACAGTGTTTGTCAGGATCAGTATTCAGTTTGTTTCTAGGATAAACTTGTATCTTGCTGTTTTGTTTTTGGTTTTGGGAGGCAGCCTCTGTGTGTGTGTGTGTGTGTGTGTGTGTGTATGTGTACTGGTCTAAAGTTTTTACAATATTTTACTACACTTAAGAGTAAATGATAGTGAAAGTGAAGCTCTTCTATCTGCTCAACTAAAGTTTTGCGTTGAGTTTATTATAAAAAGCACAAGAGTCTGCTTTGGTCCTTATGAGTCAAGATCTAAGCCCCATTGGCTGAGTAGTATTAGCTATTTTTTTTCAGTATGTACTGAAAAATAGACCTGGCCTCTTGGCTTTAAGCAGTGTTTAGATTTCTTTCCTTTTTTTTTTTTAAGATACAGTCTCACTCTGTCACCCAGGCTGGAATGCAGTGGTAATCATAGCTCACTGCAGCCTTGAACTCCTGGGCTCAGGTGATCCTCCTGCCTCAGCCTTCCGAGTAACTGGAATTAAAGCTACAGCATGTGCCACCACACTCTATAATATTTTTTATTTTTTTAGAGATGTGCTCATGCTGCATTGCCCAGGCTAGTCTTGGACTCCAGGCCTCAAGCAGTCCTCCTGTTTTGGCCTCCAGAGTTGCTGAGATTTCAAGGGTGAGCAACCCCACCTGGCTTCCTTCCTTTCTTAACAGAACTTCAAATGATTGGGTTTTGATTTATTCTAGATCAGGGATTCTCAGCTGGGGGTGACCACTCCCCCAAATTTTGGCAGTGTCTGGAGACTTTTTTGCTTCTCACACCTCTGGGGATGGCTACTGTGCTTCTAGAGGATAGAGGCCAAGGATACTGCTAAACCTCCTACATTGTACAGGACACGCCCCCTCCCAAACAACAGAATTATTCAGCCACAGATATCAACACTGTTGAGGTTGAGAAACCCTGGTCTAGATGGATGCTAGACTGGCCTGCATTGAAATCATTTGGTGTACTTTAAGACCATGGATGTTGGACTCCACTTCTGGACATTTGTGGTGGGATTGAGAATCTGTTTTTAAAAAGCTTCCCAGACAATACTGAAGTGTAGCTGGGTTTTGGAGCCACTGTTCTAGACCATAGATTTTAGGGTTTGTTTGTGAGTTAAAGGATCCTTTGGGTGATCTGTGAACTCTTTGGAGTACCTAATCCTGCATTGGAGATTATTAGTAGTGGGGAGAGATGGTGTACTTAACATCATTTTTCAGGTGCCTGAAGACTGAAGTTTTTTAAAAAAAAGGATTTCATAAAGTGATTTAGAACTTTTTTTTTACCTTTACCTCATGTAAATATGTCACCTTATCTTACAGAATCTTAGCAGAATTCCTACCTATTTAGTTTGCTTCTGTGCTGACTAACCTTATACTACTGTAATTTTTGAATTTTGTATCTTTCGCCCTCATCTTGTCAGTCAACACAGTTCTGTTTTTAGATGCCAGCTTCAGCTTTTTTTATTTTTAATTTTTTTTAAATTATTTTTTGATGAAGACCTACCTATTCCCGGATAATTAGCTCTGGATCAGTTTACCAGTTCTGTCCTTGCAAGGCAGGAGAGGTATATGGTATGCTCAACCTTTAAGGGACCCTTCTGTGCTCTGGACACTGGGTTCAAATGGAAGAGTGTTCTTACCTCCTGGGGAGATGAGGTGCAATAGTAGAGAGAAGGGGCAGAGATCCTTTTCATGCTCGTACTTAAAATCTAGGTTATCTAGTTCATTGAATGGAAGAATGTTAGTATGAAACCTTACACAAAATTTCAACAACTAAATGTTAGTATCTGGGCATATAAAAGGCAGAAGATCACAGAGGCATTTTCTGATTCTTGACCCTGCAATTCAGTCTGTGCCTATGTTGAGAACTACAAGAGACCCCATCTACTTCTAATCTTCACTTACTTGTTGAGCAAATATATTGAGTCCTTACTCTGCCAGGAACTGTATTAGGGATTCACTGGTGAACAGGCCCTTAAGGACTTGCAGTCTAGAGGGAGAGGCAAGCAATTACAAAAGAGACCAATTGACAGAGCCTGTTAGAATTGTACCTAGTGTAAGCAAGCAGTCTCTTAGAGGCCTTGGAGGAAAGCTGTTTTCTAGTTGGTTGGCTTATTTGTTTAAACTTTGGGTGGTGGAGAGCTCAGAAGTTTTGCAAAAGAATAAAATAGTTACACCTTTGTTACTCATTTGTGCTAAATGGTTACATTGACTTGCCTTCTTAGTTTGAGGTTTTTTAAAAAGCAATGCCATTCTTCCCATGCTGGTGAAGCTGTTTTGTCGTGACAGATAGGATTGATGTTTATTATTTATTATTTTATACACGTTGGTTTTCGTCAGTCAAATTTGAAATACTGACTCTGTGGTTCCAGACTCATCAGAGGCTTGATGTAGATTCTTGCTAAATATCTTGAAGCATCCTTGAAATGGATGTGCTTTGAGGGGAATGGTTTTTATGGTTGTTGTTTTTCTGCTGCAGTGTGGATCTAGGTTGACTGGAGATTTGTTTTTGTGACCTTTTGACTTTGGCTTAGATTTAGTTGTCATGGGAGTCCCCTTTCTTCCTCCCACCCCCTCTGTTCTGCTTTACTGGGAGGGAGATAGATCAATACTCAGTTTATTTCAGCTTTTGAAAGATTATAGACTGACATCTGGATACCAGGTAGATTGGCTAGGTGGTAAAGAAACGAGTAAAAGGGCATCTGGCAGATTATGAAAATACTTCTTACCTCTGTGTCTAGCTTCAACATTTTCATGTCACTGACTTGACCAAGAGCTGGCTTTACCCCTAGTAGAGGCTGTTTATTACCTTAGTAGAGGCTGGTCAGTGTTGATCTGTTTTAGATGTAGTGGTGAAGAAGTTGACTGAATTTATACAATTAAAGTTTGCTAGGTTCTGAACATCTTTTCACAGATATAAGGAGGCTCTGATTTTGTACTTCTCAGCAACTGTGGAGAAAACTAGGGTATTATTAGTTCCAAAATTTCTTACAGTGGGTGTATATATTGATTTGAAATGATTTGTACACCCCGGAGGTTTACTGCCATGAAATCTGATGGCCCAAAGGAAAGATGAATGAAAGATTGTTTTTCGGAACATTGGAGAGCAGGACTAAAAAGGCTGGAGAAATAGGAGTATGACTGAAGATTGAGTCAGACTTGGAGAAAGCTGTATGGGATTGCTAGCTTGAGCCTGGGGTTCTCTCTACCTGGATGTAAATCTGAGCAAGAATACTGGTGGAAGACACTCTTTGAGAAGAAGGGAATGAATAGCTTGCCTGTGAACACATTGCATTCTGAGACCCTCATCAGGTTATACTACCCACTAAGGCATGCTTCATGGTTGGGTGGTGAAATTGGCTGGGCTTTCAGCCCCCAGATTGGGGCAGTAGCAGGAGGAAAATTAAATAGTTTTGACTTGATTTGTCGTTGGGGCTTCCTTTCATGAAAGTCATAGTTTTGGACTGGAAGAGAAGTTAGAGATCATTGATTCTTAGAGAAAAATTTAGGCCATTTGTAAGAATGGACCCAGATGAGAGGCAGTGGAGAAATCTCAGTTCCTGGTGATTGTTTAGGGTTGTGGTGGCCCCACTAGACCACAATTGTAAGTGCTGTTTGTTTCAAGAGTGACATCACACAGCTGGATCTCACTGAAAGTTAAGCATAGTTAGCTTCTGAATTGTTTCCTTATGGTGGTAATATGTGTCAGTTTTTTGTCACTATGTAGTAGATGAGGGGACAGTGTCTCTTGGTTTCCTTTTGTTGTCATAGAGATATGTGCTTTGAATGACTCCCCCTTTCCCCATTCCATTGAGGCCTTCTTGTTTTAGCTTTATTATACCCTTAGATGGATTTAACTGTTTGGCACTTGTCATAGCCATAGTATTTTGCTGTTAAGGGATTTTTCACCTGGTCTGTGTCCTCAATTCAGAATATACTGTGGTGGTCAAGAGTGTACAGGGTCTAAAATAGCTGAGTTCTGGCTCACACAGTTTTCCAGCTGTATGATCCTGATGCTAGCTGACATCTCTGTTCCATAGGATCTTTATTTGTGCAATGAATATTAAATGTAAACTGTTTAGCACAGTGTCCAGCACAGATTAATATTTATATTATTGTTATTAATCTTCTTCTCAATAACAATAAAAATAAGGACAGAAGCAACTGTAAGGTGGTACAGTGAATTACCTGAAGGAGAGAAATGAAATATTATGCGATCATAGAGCTTTGAGGGCTAACTAGCTGCTCTGGGGAAATGCAGGGTGATGGTGCTTGGGGTGAGGGGATGTTATAGAGTTAGTGTTTATATGCATATTTTTCCCCTCCAAAATTGGATTATGTTATATCTGTCTCATGTACAAAAATGTGATAATATTCACATTTATGTAAATAAAACATATATAACATAATCCTTTCTTTGGCTAGAATAGAGATCATAAATTTGAGGTTTGCAGTTTGCTTTCTAAAACAGTCGTCTTTAAAATCTGTTTCTTTCTGGCACCCAGGACATTATAAAGGTAGTTTCGTTTGCTATGGAGTCTCACATGTTGTATAGAACCATATTTTTTCAACATACTGTGGATAATCACATATGCCTTGAAGGATCAATGTATGTTAACAGATGATTGGCTCTTTTTGATTTTGCACTTAATTTCTTTTTTTTCTTTAGCATTTTTTTAATTTATTTTTTTACATATCCTGTTTTTACTCCATTTTAAGTGTACAATTCAATGATTATTAGTAAATTGACCAAGTTGTACAGCTATTCACATAACACAATTTTAGGGGATTTCCTTCCCCTTTTTGAGACCCCTAATTCCCTTCCCAACTACGTTTCAAGCATTCCCCTCCCCTCCACAGTGCTCACCCAATCCCTCAGATGTGGGTCTACCTTCCACTCCCCGAATCCCTAGTGAACATCACCACCATTTGAGGACCGTAGTGTTAAGCAGTCAGTACCAATTTGATGGTGAGTATATGTGGGGCCCATTCTTTGGGTCTTGTGTCACCTTGCTTCGAATAATGGGTTCAAGCTTAATCCATCTTTTTTTTTTTTTTTTGAGACAGAGTCTCACTCTGTTGCCCGGGCTAGAGTGTTGTGGCATCAGCCTAGCTCACAGCAACCTCCAACTCCTGGGCTCAAGCGATCCTCCTGCTTCAGCCTCCTGAGTAGGTGGGACTACAGG
>CAUYRT010086867.1:0-10419 GCA_963574885.1 Lepilemur ruficaudatus | reverse complement strand
GCATGGAAGCACAAAGTAGAAAGCTGGTTGCCGGGGCTGCAGCAAGGAGTTGGGGGCTGGAAATGAGGAGATATTGGTCAAAGGGTACAAACTTGCAGTTACACGACGAATAAGTTCTTTGGACCATTGATTGTAGTTTGTGGACTCCTGTTCTAGGTCGGTAGAATTCTCTGCTGTCTTCGAAGAATCCTAGTTGCTCCTACTCTCTGACTTCAGTCCAGGCTGTCCGTTATTTGAAACTATCAGATCCCTCCCCCTGCCTGTTGCTAATGAATCTCAGATAGGACCTAATTTTTTGAAGGCAAGGAGTAAAAAAAAAAATGGTCTTCTCTGATATGACCCCCAAGATGAAGAATCTAGCAGACAAAGCTTTTAGCATAACTTGAAGGTGTTATTATGCGTGAAGTGTCTCTTTTTTTCAAGTTTTACCAAGCATATCTTTCTGCTAAATTACCTTCATTTGGACTGAGGATTGAGAATGGAGCTAAATGTGCCCCACGTCCCAGAAAGAAGGTCAATTAGGAGCGGAGGGATGGAATATGAAAAAGAAAATAACTGTTTTACTAGATTAGAAATCCCCAACCTTAGTTACTGAGTGCCCATCATTTGTCAATCCACTGATTTTTATTTAATTTAATTATTGTAACACGAGGACAATTTACATTAGGGCTCACTGTCTGCTGTGCATTCTACGAGTTTTGACAAATGCATAATAACATGTGTCAAACAGAACAGTCCCACTGCCCTACAAATCCTCTGCGCCCCACCTTTTCATCCTCCCCACAACCTAATCAATACAGTGAAGAATCGTTGAAGGTTGTGGTTAAGAGAGAAATGTGTTCAGAGTTCAGATTTTTTTTTTCTAAAAAAGTATAATTCTGACAACAAAGTACAACACAGGCTGAAGAAGATAGAAGAGAGAGACTGGATGCAGGAAGAAGAGTCAGCACACCTTGGTTAAAAGCCTCAGTGGTTGCTGGGCATTGGGGGCTTTTTGAGCAGTGAAACTGTTCTGTGTGATACACGTCATTATGCACTCGTCAAACCCATAGAAGGCACAGCCGGGAGTGAGTCCTGATGTAAACCGTGGACTCTGGGTGATGATGATGTGTCCATGTTGGTTCACCAGCTGTAACAAACGCACCACTCTGCTGGGGGATGTTGATCATGAGAGAGGCTATGCGTGGACGAGCACAGGGATATAAGAGAACTCTTTGTACTTTCTGCTCAATTTTGCTGTTTGCCTAAATCTGCTCCAAAAAAATAAACTCTATTTTTTAAAAAATGTATCTGGCAAGAAATAATCCCAGCCTTAACTTATCCAAGATGACATATACGGGTGCCATCTATGGCCTGAGCAGACACCATTAGTGGGTCCACAAAGACAGAAACCTTCAAAGGGGGTTTATGCGATGGTGGAATCAAAAGAGATTTAAAGAGCTTGCCTTAAGACCGTAATCTAGACAGACTGCCACTCTGTCCCTTGAGCAATACGCAGATTGTATTTTCCAAACCGGCTGTAGAAAGAGCTCCCGTCCCATGTTCCTTCCCCCTGCGTGATGCTGCCACTCCTCCTGTAGAGAGGTGGGGTGTTTGCTCTTCCTCTTCCCCTTGAATTTTGGTCTATGATGGCAGTGGAATTGATGCTATGGAACTTCCGAGGGTGGCACATAAAGGCAATATCGATTTCATCCAATGCTCTTGGGACACTCTTTTCTGGACCCCAGCCACCATGCTAGTCGGAAGTCACAAGACCTCACAGAGGCCAGGTATAAGTTTCTGGCCTACGGTTTCAGTTGGGATCCAAGTCAACAGCCACCCAATAGTCCCAACATGTGAGCAGGTGAGCCCCAAGATAACTCTAGCCCCAGACACCATCTACTGCAACATCCTGCGAGGTCCCCCAGCACAAACTGCCTAACTGAGCCCAGTTAACACCCAGAACTATGAGAGAAAATAATAAAGTGGGTTTTGTTGTTTTGGTGTGATTCATTACACAGCAGTACCTTACCAAATAAATACAATGAGTACAAAAAGAGAAACCCAAGTGGTTGACTGTTGTTTAATAATCCAATAGAAAAGAATAGTTAATAATACCATGCCCAGTTCTTACACTCCCTTTTTAAAATTTTGAACAAGTGGCCCAAGATCTCTTTAGGGGACCACCAGGTTGCCTGCCTTTCCCAAGTGTGTTACTGAAGTGACAGGATCTCGAGTTCTCCAGGGCAAATGGCCTAACTATGCCAGAAGGATGAAAAAATACCTTATGTTCAAATTGCTATCCATGCATTTAATTTAAAAATAAAAAATGTTGTTTATCATTCCGTGTGTCTAGATACTAGGTTGATAGAATCAAGACACAGATACTGAATCCTAGAGATACTATTCATTTTTAAGATTCTTACAGAAATGCATCCTTATCTTTAACAGATTAATTCATCTTTTACTTTTTTATGTAAAAGATGTCCACTTATCTCTTGGAACTCCCTACAAATCTTGGTGAGACCCTTTGGCATGTACTTTAACCTAATTATAGCAACAAGTCCAGTGGCCTGTCGTTCATGTGGATGCAATGAGATGCATGATTTAACAGGGCCACATTCTTGGGCTCATTCCACCCTTCAGTCAGCCAACAGGCAGCTGCTCGAGCATTTCCAAGGTCACAGAATGTGGCTACTCCTGCTTCCAAGACAACACCCTCCCTTTCATTCTCCAAAAACAAAATTCTCTCCCACTTGTGGGCAAAGAATAATATCTTCACTTGTCTGGCTTTTGCTGTCCATGCCTTCCTCTCATTTGTAGGACCGCACTTCTCACTTCCTACTGCCCATGAGCCAGGAATGATAGGTCCTTGCTACTCAAAGGCACAACCTTCCTCTTGCTTCTTAAGCCTTCTTCTTCCTACTGTCTCTGAGACTTTCCTCATAAATCACTCTCTCTATTGTAGTTGCAACCGCTCTCTCTTTTCTGACTTTTGACCCTCTGGCTATAAACATTAAAAAATTTCCCATTCTGAAAACTAACTCTTCCCTGTCCTTGTATCTGTTTCAGTGTCTCCTATCTTACCTTCCCTTTTCAACCAGCCTCTTAAAAATGTTGTCAATACTTTTCCTTGCTCGACTCCTATCTGTTCCCTGTTCCATAGCCATCTGGATATTGCCCACATAGTTTCAATTGTTAGAGTTACCAACCATCCTCTGGAATTATTGTCAGTCTTATCAAACTTGATCTTCATATGGCTTTAGAGATGTTTGACTATTCCATCAAGGTGAATGCTACAGTTATAACTATTTCATCGGACATCACCCTTGAGATGTCCCAAACAGACACATCTGTGTCCTGGGTCCATTTTTTAAAAGCAAGGAAAATGATAGTGGCCTTCAGATTTCCCTTCTGACCAGGACTGCGTCACACCCTCAAGGACTGTCACAGTGCTGGCAAGGGGGAATGTCCGTGACTGGCTTAGTCTGATCAATACCCACCTCCCGGGGGATGACAAAGGAATGCTGTCCCACAGCACCCGGCTTCTGTCAGCCACACAGGCAGAAACGGAAAACATGGCTACTTGTATCCTTTTAACTCTTTCCTCCCAGTCTGCTTCATAATGTCCTCTTACTTCTACTGGCCCTTAAATCTTGGTCTTTTCTAGGATTCTTTCTTAGACTAATATTCTCTCTGTCCTCTTTTCCCAGAGAACCTCACTCATGTCCACTGATATCACTGCACCTTAAACATTATAAATCCCCAAATAGTTTTCTTGAGTCCAGGTTTCTTTTCTTGGGTATGGTTTTGGTCTTCCTGGCATTTCTATAATACTAGGATTTTCCCCAGACATCTCAAAGTCAACATGTTAGAAAATGGAGCTCTTTATTTCTATCCTCAATGCCACTCATTTTCCAACTCTTAGTATCTGCTTTCTTGGTTGGTGGTACCATTTCACCATTTCATAAACACCTACCCAACCAAACGAACAAATCACTGCCATCTCAGATGCCTCCTCTCCCTTACCTACTGCACCCACTTAGTTTCCAATTCTTATTGTTCACTTCCTATATATTTCACAAATATGTAGCCTCCGCACCCTCCACTGCTACTGCTTTCACCTCCAGCTTCATGTCCTACCACCTCCTTCTGTCTTACTACATGTTTAATCCAGGACCTGCTTGGATTAATGCATATAGCACATCAGGCTTTAGGTCTTTGTTTGCATATCTTTTATCACTATTGGAGTTTAAGTACAAAAGGGTAAGGAAGTTTTTTTTTTCTTTTTGAACCCACTGAAACTACATTAATTCAGTACGTGATAAGCTCTTTGAAATTGAGATCAATTCAGCTGACCAGACTCAAATATACAGAAAAGATAATACCAACTCCCTGAACTGGGCTTCCTTTCTCCTCTCAGGGTATGATATTTGAAGGAAGAACCCCTATCATTCACTTTTTTTGCAATTTCTCAAAATGCTGAGTACAGTGTTCTCTACTAATGATGATGAAAGCATTCAAAAATATCAATACATTTAAAAAAAAAAACCAAAGTGGTACGTTTTATTAGTCATAAGTGGACATAACAATAATTTATTTTCCCATTTCATATTCAGCCCCTGTCTACCAGCATCACACATGGACTTCCCCCACTGGGTCACCATCAGCGGTTAATTCCATAAAATGCAATCTTGGGTTTAATCAAGTTCATGGTTTCTTCTGGATCCCATGACTTATGATTCTGTGATTTTGAGATAAATAGGCCCATTGAGTTGGTGTGGGAAAGTGCTGTCTCTGATGATGTCCTGAAGTGATTGTTTGACTCAAAAACATGAATAGTTTATTTTTAGCAACATGGGGTAAATCTCAATCTTTGAAGGTTTTGAAGGTATGACTGCTTTTTTTGAGATGACTATTTGAGAGCAACAATATATTCCTTTAAATCTGGGTAAAAAGTTGAAGGTGTAGCATCTATGATTATATCAGAATTACTAGAATACATTATAACTATTAAAACACTCCTTTCTCCCATGATATTTTTAGTGTAATAACTATTTCCATAATGTGCACCCATAATTAAAACTAAGATAAAAGTACCATAAAACAATTGATTACATCATATATAAACAGTTTGATTAGTCTGACAGAAATTTTCTTTACTTCTAAAAACACAAAAGTGGTTTTCAATTAATTTTTTACAAATAAAGAATAAATAAATAAGTTATCGCTTCTAAATAAGTTCTTATTTCCATTCCATTATTCGCTTTCCTTTTGCTTTGCTTGCCCTTGAAATTGTCATCTTTCCTCATAAATTTGGCTCATTTTTCTCAAGGGATAAGGAACAATATATCTTATATTTATGTGATATTTTATGGTCTACAATGTCTTCAACCTATTTAACTACATCTAACCCACATGTGAATCTCATGAGGTAGATAAACCAGATGTAATTTCACAGATGAGGAAACTGTCACCTTTATTCAAGATCACATGATTGGTAAGCAATAGAACCAGGACAAGACTCAAATCTTCTGATGTTTAGTCTAGTACTCTTTCAAACTCATCTCCCTCTGCCTTTTATAACCCATCATTCCGACTGCACTGGGATATCCAGTGCAGACAAGTATAGACAAGTATAAATCTGCTTGTCTACTTCTGGTTACTCCTTTCTTTTTGCCATTGCAGTTCTGAAAGGGCAAACCTTGGGAAGGTGTCCAAGTTTTATGTGGTGAGAACGCTTCTTCTTGGGACTTGGGAGAGTCTAGTCAATCTTGTCAAAATAGATAAAACTATTCTTCATGTAATATTCATATGACAAATGAATTTTTAAAACTTGCAAAGATGACTAAGTTATAACTTCACAAGCTTTATTTCAAAACATATTAGAGGTCTTCTGCTTGTGGCCATCACAGAGCAGCTTGTACCAGACCAGCCCTCTCCCCAGAAACAACTATAAAACTAAGCAAAATATATGAAATGGTTATGTGCAGATACTAGAAAACAGGCAGCACAAGTCTGTGTTCCCTGAGTAAAGGAAACACAGTGAGTATCATAGTTACCCCAGCTTTCTGCCCAGAGGCACCATCCAAACTGCAGTGGGATTGGACAGGTCTCTGTCCTGAGGAGGCAGATATCACACCTCCGGACTGCTGAGTGGATGGAAATTGTGGGATGTGCATGGAGAGCTCTGCAGAAAAGGAACTGCAGAATTCTGCATGTGCTTCCCCCGGTCTTGCGTGCAGTGCAAAACTCTGCATGCCTGGGGTAAGAATCCATAGGTGGTGCAAAAAAAACAACTATTGATGAAAGAAAAACTGCTGGGAACATGGAAGTAAATGACTACTAGAAGTCACCTAGGCTGGGAGACATTTGAAATACAGACATTGTCTAGTAGACTACAACCCTCATTTTAAAGATAATAAACAGATTAAGTGGCTTTGTCAAGAAGCTGTTTTGTTGCAGAATTGGGACTAAAACCCAAGTCCCCTGAATCAAAATCTAGGGCTCTTTTAACTACTACACACTGACCATGAAAATATTCCCAATTTTTACACTAAAATAGTCAGTATTCAAAATTGCAGGGGGTGGAGGCTGGGCGTGGTGGCTCACACCTGTAATCCTAGCACTCTGGGAGGCTAAAGCGGGAGGATCATTCAAGGTCAGGAGTTCGAAACCAGCCTGAGCAAGAGCAAGACCCTGTCTCTACTAAAAATAGAAAGAAATTAATTGGACAACTAAAAATATATAGAAAAAATTAGCTGGGCACAGTGGCACATGTCTGTAGTCCCAGCTACTCGGGAGGCTGAGGCAGAAGGATTGCTTGAGCCCAGGAGTTTGAGGTTGCTGTGAGCTAGGTTGATGCCATGGCACTCACTCTAGCCCAGGCAACAGAGAGAGACTCTGTCTCAAAAAAAAAAAAAAGATAAAAAATAAATAAAATAAAAAAAAATTGCAGGGGGTGGAAAGATATGTTTAAAATATAAAGGGATAAAGTTTTAGATTTCTATCAAAACTTTAGCAAAGATTTCCATTTTGTGGTTTGATATCATATGAGAAGTGCTCATTTGCATAATACCTCAGTTCTTTGTTCCTAGATTTTTATATTAGATTATTAGAGCCTAGTTAAAATGTATTTAATTTGGTTGCTTACTCATATTTGCAGTAGTGATCTTAAGTTGGAATTTAATTATAGAAAGCATTACACTAAACTAATCTCTTTGGAGTTCATTTTATTATTCTTATGCAGCAAATTTCAAAAAATTAGTTTAAAGGAAGAAGAATAAAACAAACACCAAAATCATCTCATATAAACTTTTTCTTAGTGGGTTGATCTACTTTATTTTTTTATTTTTTATTTTTTATTTTTTTTTTGAGACAGAGTCTCACTCTGTTGCCCGGGCTGTAGAGTGCCGTGGCATCACCCTAGCTCACAGCAACCTCAAACTCCTGGGCTCAAGCGATCCTTCTGCCTCAGCCTCCCGAGTAGCTGGGACTGCAGGCATGCGCCACCATGCCTGGCTAATTTTTTTTTTTTACATATATTTTTAGTTGTCCAATTAATTTCTTTCTATTTTTAGTAGAGACGGGGTCTTGCTCTTGCTCAGGCTGGTCTTGAACTCCTGACTTTGAGCTATCCATCCGCCTCGGCCTCCCAGAGTGCTAGGATTACAGGCGTGAGCCACCGCGCCCGGCTGGGTTGATCTACTTTAAAATTAGGGGAACATTTTCCCTAACTCAGGCCAGGAAGTTAGGTATATATTTTCAAAGTAATGATTATCAAGATGTTATCATCATTAAATATTGTTAATTCTGCAAAATTATATGTAGGGTGCTCTGAATACCTTTAATGTGGACAATGTGTAAAGCCAGAGAAATCAACTAAAAATTTTAGCCAAGATAGTCTTGGCTTTGCCACTGGAGTGGGCAGGAGCATTATGTGCGATCATCTTATGCTACAGCTGTTCCCAAATTCTTATGTAACAGTTGCAAATAGGAATGCTTTCCTCATAAATGTTTAAGTCCAAGGTTATGGCCCTTTCTTTAAGAAGTAGACTTCATCCCAGTTGTTCACTTTTAAGAGAGGATTGCAGTAGATGGGTGAATACTTGAATATCAAAATAGAAATTTTTTTCCTAGTAAAGCAAAAAGTTCCCAACATCATCATGGTAAGAGGGCCTGAGCAGGCTGGAGTCCCGGCTCTACCACTAACTAACGTTGCAGGATCCTCTCACCCTCCCTGGGACTCAGTTTCCTCCTGTGTAAAACGTTGATCATTATGGTCCATCCAGCTTTGAATTCTCCCAAATGTCCAAATTCTTTGTTCAAAGCAGGGCTGCTAAATTCTTCACCGAAGACTGAGATGACATCAGAAGTCAATAGTTCATTTTGTTAAATTCGGTGCTGCAACCTTTTCTCTGTTAATGAATGAATGAATAAATGAGCAAATGAATCAAGTGCAAATAATGACATTCACGTGGAAGACAAGAAATGAAAAGCCCAGTATGTATTCAGTCATTGTTAGAATGGCTCAGAGCCTAGACTATCTTAAGGTTTGTCAGATTTATCAATAGAGTTAATGAAAAGCATGTCTTCTAAGAAAAAAAGAATCTCCCCATTTGAGGTAAATTATTTTTGTGGGGTGTAGAGTTTGCTGCTCTCTTTCTGTTTTATATTTACACAGAAAGAGAAGCTGTACCTTCACATACGTTCTGCTCAGAAAACAAAATTGATGAGCTCTGAGAAGTGTGACAGGAGGAATTTAGCTTTCTCCAGTAGGATGCATCTAGGGAAAGTTTTCATTCCATCCAGTTTCCAGAGATGGATGTCCATTGTAATCACAACGATGTCATCTAGAAAGAACAAGGGGCCAGGAGATGGGGAAAAGTGGCTTTGTTTCCCCTGAGAAAGGGGATCATGTCTTTGCTGTTTTCACTTTGATTCCTAGAGCTTAGCTCTGTGCGTGGCACACAGTGGGTTCTCAAAAGTAAGGGCTTGCTTCTATTGTTGTCTCTACTGCTAAATGTCCTAGCCTGGGTTTCCTTGGAAACAAAAGTTGAGGCAGAGCTGGGGGCTAAGGCTTCATTGGGAGGTACAGTCCCAAGGCATCAAGAATGAGGGAGAAAGGACAGAAAACAAATTGAAGGTGGTACGCTCCTGGGACAGCCACAGCTTCCGAGAAAGACACAGCTGGTTCTCAGCACAGGATGGCATCCAGATAGACCACAGAGAACCCATCCATCAGGGGAGAGGAATCAGCTTGTCAGATCCTCCCTGTGTCTCCTCTGTCAATGCACCTGCTGGGCAGTGACTCCCACACACGTAAGTGGTGTTACCTGGCCCTGCTGGGCAGCTGCTGGGAAGCCATACTGCATTGCCCACAGCCTGGGCCTCACTGGGGCCCAGAGCCTATGGCTTAGCCAAGCTGAGCTGCCTCTGAGGACAGAAGCAGCTTGTCCCTCAGAGGCAGGATGAAGACTATACCAGAGACCAGCTCTTCCTGCCCCTCCAGGCTCAGAGGGTCAGTGATCTCTCTCCACCGAGCAAGTTGCCAAGTCCCGGGAGGCGGGCAAAGCTAAGTGAATCTAGACAGGTGATACACTGGCTCAGGGACAAGGTGGTATTGTAGAAAATTATTTGAGTAACTGAAACATGTCTCAGTTTCTTCGGCTGTAAAACGCTGATCATAGTTACATCCTAACCTGTCCTAAGGGTACCATGAGCATAAACGAGAGACACAGTTTTGATTTTCTCATCCCTCTTCTCTCTCTCTTCTGTCTACCCAGTAACTCTCACACAGGAAGAACGTACCCACACACCTTCCCCTGTCGGTCTCCAGTTTTTGCTTAAAAATAAAAAAGAAAATCCTGCAGCCATATTGGTATCACCAACACACTCAGTCACCCTCCCCACGCTGCGTCCTGATGTACTTCCCCGCTGGGCTGCCTCTCCCTCCGGCCTTTCTCACCTTCCCCTCCACCCGCTACTCCAGAAACAGCAGCAGGTTTCGTAAGCCCTGAAGGTCATACAGTATTGGCAGTCCCCTTTAAGAAAAAAATTAACAAATATAAAATTTGTTATGAAAGTGAATCTGCATTTAGAATAAGCAAAGGAAGCACACCAAGTACCAGAGTCTTGGGAATCCAGGTCCTTTTCTTCTGAGATCCCTTTGGGCAGTTTACCAGAAATCCTTGCTGACTGCAACCTGGTGTCCCTTCCTAACCTAGAATTCCAACAGCAGTGCTTCTCACATCTTAAAGTACATAGGAATGTCAGGGAAATTATTAAAATGTAGATCCTGGGAGAGAATTAAAGATGGCGGACGAGTAAAGCCGCCAGCCAGAGTGTCTCCGCAAAAAAGACAGATTTTAGAAGAAAGCGGCAGAAATAAGCAAGCAGACAAGCAGACATCGGACGAGGGTCAGAAGGAGGGATACCTGA
>CAUYRT010086866.1:0-39798 GCA_963574885.1 Lepilemur ruficaudatus | reverse complement strand
AATACAGACACAAATGGTACTGAGGGGGTGACATTTATATAAATACATCTGTTTTTCAACAGCAGCCTTTGGGAGGCTTCCTGTGCCAGCTACTGTGCTGAGCCTCACACCACCACTGTAATCAAGGCAGATCACTTCCTGACCTAAAGAAGCCACTTTCTAGTGGAATAAATAGCTGGGACTATGTAAGTTCCCACTGGCTGAAAATGCCAGTGCTTGACTTGAGTTCCGTGTGGGAATGTGTCCTGGACTTCTACCTACTCTATTCAGATACTTTTTTCTTAGTAATACTACAACATTGTTAAGATAACAAAAATTATGGTAAGAATTAAATCTACACTATGGAACATCTGATCCTAGTTATTTGCTGATTTTGCAAATTCAGTTATTGTCTAAAATTTATTAATAACACCAAAATCAAAACTCATGACACTTTCAAAGTCATTCACAGACAGGAGCTTCTGTAGAGTGGTGAAAAATTTGAGTCACCCCAGATCCACTTTCTCAGTTGAAATGATGCTCTACCTCCTGCTTTAGCTATCAAACTGCAAAAAAGTGTTCTTTTTGTGTCTTGGCACCAAGCATAGTGCTGAAATGTTGTATAGTGTTCTTAAGCACAAGAAAGCTGTGATGGGCCTTAGGGAAGAGAAAATTCCCTAAGCGGGTTAGACAAACTTCCTTCAGATACGAGTTACAGTGCTGCTGGTCATAAGTTCTATGTTAATGAATCAACAATATAGACTAAATAAATTGTCTTTAAACAGAAACACATAAAATAATGCATTGGTCAGTTGATGAATTGGCTGGCAGGAATCTAACCCTGTATTTTTCCTAAAAGCAAGTATTAAGTATTTGCTAATTTGTGTGGCTTGTGACTTTATTTAAAAATGTAACTTTATTAAAAAATAACTACAGCAAACACTGTATATTGACTTTTCTTACAGTTCATACAACTGATAAGCAATTATACAATAATTGTGTATAATATATCCAATATATTTTAGGATGAATGGATATCATTGCCAATTCTTTATTTGCCAATTAAATTTAAATAAACTCTAAACTCCTTATCAACAACATTGATTAGTGCATTTTATAAAATTCTGCGTCATAAATCTATTGGAAAATGTTACAATGAATGATGTGTTCTGAAAAGTGAAATGTAGGAATAAAGGAAACAATTTTTTATCATTCCCAAATTTTGATATAGAATCTTGGGGATTCTATTATCAAAGAATTTGGAAAGATGATACAGGCAGGGGGATTCTGTATAGCATGGTTAAAAGAAGCAGGAAGTAATGGGGAACTCAGTATGTATGAGAGAAGAGGGGAATGAATTACAAAACTATTAGGTCCTGAGAGAGCCCTTAAAAAGACAGGGGTGGCTGGGACTTTAAGACCTGGGGGAGAAGAAGAGAGGGACCTTACATGCTCCATGAGACAGGGGACACAGCCATAGAAAACAGCGGCTGGGGTCATTGCTCCTGTTCCTAAATGGCGGAGTTAAGCAAATCTTCTCCAATTCTCCGGTTTCTAGAAGGAAGGAAGCAGATTGCTTGCCTTGCATAGAAGGAGCAAGCAGAAATACCCTCTAGACTAGAAGCTAAGCCCCTAATGTACCTGATTATGACACTAGGCATCTGATCTCATAAGACAAAGTTCTCAGGCAGCTTATGTTGGGCCTGCCTTTGAATTGTCATCTCTGGGAAAACCCAGAAATTGAAATAACTTTAAATTACCTGACAGAGAGGAGTAAGGAAGTGGCAGATTTGAAATTCAAAATGTTCTTGGAAACAGGAGCTCAAGATGAACATTATATCCTTATATTCAGATAAATCTTGATGGAAATCCTTTTTTAAACCATGCCCTATCACAGTATCAAAGTTATAGTCTCTAACCAAGTTAACTTTTATCTTTGCTACAGATCCTTTTATTAATATATTGATTTTCATTTTGCTTCATCTGAAGAAAAAGCGGTTGAATGTTATAGGACTTACTTGTGTTTCAAGACTAAATAAGTAATGAATTATAGCTTCCAAAAAAGTTTGAGGTAAGTGGAAATTAACTACTCTCTCATAAATTGCTCAATACATTATAATAAAAGCAAGTCCCTAAACAAATTCTCTCTCACCCATGCAAACATTTACTAATCGCATGCTCATTAGCAAGCAAGCACACAACTATTCAGTTTATTCTGCCAGCCTGAATAAACCTTTCAGGTATCCTGACCACATCATAAAAGGTTCATGTAAGGCAGACCCTCAGTTTTCTAGAGCCAGGAAAACTTTTATAACCACTAGAGTTGGCTTCTCAAATCCACCTAAACCAGCAACTGTACATAGGACATTTTAAATATCAAACCTCTAGTGTCATCCCCAGGGGCTGTCCTGCCTCCCTGAATTTTTATGCCCTGCTTATCCATGAATGAGAAGTGGATGTCAATATATTTTAACCATTCTGCTCAACTGGAATATATTTAAATTTATCAAAAAAACCTTATTCGAAATAGCATGCCAGTTGATAGAACATTATTTTCACCATTAAAAACCTATTTTTCATATTCACTATGTTCATTCTTGCAAGCCTAGCTTACTGACCAAATGCAGATTGAAAAATCCCTAGAGAAGCCATCTCTGACATGCAGCCTTTTCAGATGTCTACATAGAGACTATTAATTCTTCATTAGTATGCTATCTGAACAAAATTATATCTTAACCAAAATAACACCCTCATAGTACCATGCTGTATTTGATAAAGTATGTTAAAGTAAGTTGTAACTATTTTAGAAACTAGTTAGTTTCAAATAATCATAGAAATATTACTTATTGTTAATATGAGAGAGAGAAATGTGGAGATTAATAGTGGATTAAGTCAAATGTTCAAAACTATAATTAATTACTGAATCGAGGCTCTATTTTGCATCTTAAAGGTTTATTTAAATCTATGAGAATATCATGAAACTACAGTACCTTTCTGAGACCATAAATTTGTTCTGAGGTAATTAAAGAACCTTCTCATTTAATTAATTTTAATTAGGAGAGACAATAGGAGAGAAATCTAAAATTCTGTTTTGGTTATGTTAAACAGTGGTTATACCCCTAAAAACTAAAGAAAGTTCTGGGCCCCAAATTCCATGTTTCTGCAAGTCTTCACTATCAGTGGCCACCACTAGCAGCCACCCTTATCTGCATTGTCCTTTTAAATTTCTCAATGTAAGATGAGGCTGAGGGGGCAAATTGAATTTTGGAATCCAGAGATTCATTCCTCTCCAATCAGCTTCTTGAAGCCTCCATACGTAATGTTTGGACATTTCACATGGAATTTTCCAGTTGTGTTTACACATAAACTCTCACAAACGAAGCAAAGCCCATTGGCTATATCTTAGACTTAGCAGTATGCCTCCCACAGGAACAATGATCCATCCTCATTAGCAGGGACTTACTGAAGAGATACTTGTAGGATTTGGATGAAGACTTGGAGCTGTTCCCAGAGCGAAGCCTGGCTTCCTAGCTGGGGCTGTGCCTTAGAAGGGGGAGTATGGCCTCATAATTGGCATATGGCCTTGGCCCCAGGAACTCTTCTTCCTGTTCGGGTAGGATTCCCTAAGGTTTATAAAAGAGTCCTTCTTGCTTTAGACTAAATACTATCCCTGCATTGTGCTGATTCAATTTACCAGGTATACTACACTCTCAATTTGCAATAGCCATTTAAAACAACACTAAAGCATAAGCTTTTATAGCCACTAAAACTAATAGAAATGTTTATATATTGAGCTGATGACTTATTTTCCAAAACTTCGTTTTACTCAATTGCTCTCATTTTCATTGTATTACTTCAAATGTGCTTTTAAATACACTTTCAAACACTTCTCTCCTAGAAAGCCTTATATGATCTTGAACTAAATGTGATAAAATTGACACGCTTTTTTCTATTAGGAAAGATTATTCTTTGATATTTATTCCATGAAAACATTGATGCTTTCAGTAAGCAATTAAAGGATTTGTTTTGTCATTTAAAATCTAATTATTTATGTTGTCCAGGCTTAAAATTCTAGGTAAAAATCAATATCAACACTAGTAATAATAGCTGAGAACAAAAAAAAACAAAGAAAATCTTTAATGATGAAGTAATAACTGACCAAATTATATAGCACTGGATCTCAAAAGAGTAAAAAGGAATTTCTCTTTCATAACCTTTAAATCACTAATTGCAAATAAGATAAATAATTCATGAGTAATTGTGATTTTCCACACTGAATGAAACTAACAGTGATTTTTTTATGATATGTCACAATGCAAAGTAATAAGTATTTATATATTTAAATGCTGGTAGAGAATAAGTCATATTAACTAGAATGCCTTCATGTAACTTTTCATTTCAATATTCTTTGCCTCTATGGCTCTTTAATCAGTTACATTCAAAATAACTTAAAGGATAAGTACTAACATTATGATCACTTTTCAGATGAGGAACGTGAGCTACATTATGATCTTTGATGAAAAGTTTTACATATACTCTGTCATATCGTCTTCCATAATGTATCCTTATAATGTATCCTTTATATTACTGAGAAGGTTGATGCAGAATAAATTTAATTTTTAATTAAAAGTATACCAAAATATACGTTTAAGAAGTGTGTTATACAATTCATGCAGTTATTATAGTTCAAACTCAATGGTTGAATTTACGTTGAATTTTTAAGATAAAGGTATAAGATGACAGGAAACAGTATATCAGCATACTGAATTCTAGAATAAAGTTTATTTTTTTTGAAAGAAGTAGTTCTTATAGTTTGCCTTTCCAGAATGCATTAGATTTACTATGTTGAACTTTTTCTAACTTTATGTGTCTTCAAGGGAAATCCGTTAAGTAACTCTTTAGAGCTCATTCTCAATATAGAGTGGCAAATACATGTAAGTACCATTATAAAAATCAATATAAATAATATATAGCATTTGCAACGCACTTATAACTTTTCAAATACATAAGCTTTTCAAAAGAAGATAGACTAATGACCAATAAACATATGAAAAAATGCTCAATGTCTGTAATTATCAGGGAAATGCAAATCAAAAGCACAATGAGATATCACCTAACTCCAGTGAGAATGGCTTTTATCAAAAAGTCCCCAAACAACAGAAGCTGGAGTGGATGCAGAGAGAAAATAACACTGATACACTGTTGATAGGACTGCAAATTAGTACAACCTCTGTAGAAAACAGTATGGAGATTCCTCAAAGAACTGAAACTAGGCCAACCATTCAATCCAGCAATCCCATTACTGGGCATTTATCCAGAGGATAAAAAGCTATTTTACCAAAAGGACACTTGCACTCAAATATTTATTGCAGCACAATTCATAATCACGAAGATATGGGATCAACCCAGTGCCCATCAATTCATGAGTGGATTAATAAAATATGGTATATGTATACCATATAGTACCACTCAGCCATAAGAAAAAATGATGAATTAATACTCTTTGTAACAACCTGGATGAGTCTGGAGATCATTTTCCTAAATGACGTATCATAAGAATGGAAAAACAACCACATGTATTCACTATTAAATTGGAACTAACCGATCAACCTCATGTGCACAGATGGAAGTAAAACTCAATGGAAATCAAGCAGGTGGCAGAGGGGAGGAGGGGACGGGTGAAATCACATCTAATGGGTACAGTGTATACTGTCTGGCTGATGGACACACTTGTACTTTGACTCAAGCTGTACAAAAGCAATCCATGTAACCAAAATATTTGTACCCCATAATATTCTGAAATAAAAAATATTTTGGCATAGAAAGAGGCAAAGGAAGCTAACATTTAGTGGAAAAGTCCTTTCTTTTCTAAGAATCATGGATGCTACAATCTCCTACAGAGAAAGAGGATTTTGAACCTATTTTGTTTAACTACGGACAGGATACTTCTCAAATACATGAGGCGTATTTTATTTGTCAAGTCCCATCGTCTTTGCAGAAGCCTCTTGCCTTGTCCATCCTGGCTTTGTGCGGTGCTTATCTTACGATGTCATCCGAACCAGCAAGTCCTATCACAGCAATATTTGCTAACCATTCAAGTGACTAAACAATTTGGCAGGAGGCAACGGCAGTAACTTTATGTCCACTGGCCATTAAGATATCTCTAACCAAAAGAATATTTTCTTAGGTTGGCTGCTAAAATATTAATCCCTAATTCTGATATCTGATTATTGTTTTCTTTCCACTCTGGCCTATGCGTACTGAGTCACTCTTTTGGTTGCCAAAGACAGTGATGACAAAAATCCATTTCTTGTCTGTAAAGAAAGAGGCAATAGTTCACTGCAGCAGGGACACAATGCATGCAAGCCGTGGGCAGCCTGAAGATGCTGGACACTCCATTCCATGTGCAGCAGCCTCGCTTTTTATTTTTTTTTCTCTCACTTTTGAGTAGCTGTCCACAGGACCAGAACTAGATCTGGCAAGCATCAGAGCTCAATTAGATGTTGATGTTTATTAATGGTTGTGTCAATACCATCATATTAAAATTGCTTCATCATTTGCCTTTAAGTTTAACTTTTCACTTTCAAATACACTGTGGAAATGAATGGATTTTTGCAACAGCCTTGTAAGGAAGACACAAATATTAGAACATGATTATTTAATTGAATTTGTATCCAATGCTTTAGATAAAATGGAGTAGTGAAGTTGATGAAAATAGGCAAAATGTAACTGTCTAATAAATTTATCTTCAGGTGAGTATCCATTTATTTTCCCATTCTAATATACATTTCAATTTTTAAACATTTTTACCAGAAACTTAATGGAATTTTAATCACTGCATAAGCAATGATTTTTGGAAGAAAATAATTCACAATTCTAACATCCTGGTGTCCAAATATTAGTCACAGATGAAATATAGTAGCAAAAATATTTCTTTTAAATATATAAACTTTTTCATTTTTAAGGCAAATTGATCAGTCTAACACTATACTATAGATTTCTAAGAAAGAATTCTCAACACTGGAGAAGCTTGTTAACGTTAATCACTGACTTTCTTGAGGGGCTTACTTACGGGTGTTTTTTGTGTTATTTTTCTCTTTTTATCTAAGTCTTCAGAGAGTAAAAGAAGAGCAAGACTGAAATCATAGCTCTGGGGTGTTTTTAGCACATATCTTATTTGCACATACAAGGAAAAGAAAAGGAACGTGATAGGAAAGGGGCATTGTGCTTTCATTTTCAATGAAGTTCAATAGCCAGAAGAACACTTAGAAAATCAAATCATATAAAACGTTGAAAGATTTTGATGCTAATGAGGGTGGAAGAAGCTGTTGAGTTCAGAATGAGTGCAGTTACATATCATATAGTGCTGTGACTGCTTATTAAAATAGGGATGGAGGAATCATGACGTTTAAAACACTTGCACAACTGTAGTTTAGTCTCCATGTAATCAGACTGATTTTTTTTTTTTTAATTTCCAGTGACTGACTTTCAACTAAAGTCACTCATGTTATCAAAATCCTCCAATGGCTTTCTGTCTCATTGAGAATAAATCTAATATCCTTTCCTATGCTTTCATCTCTACTGTCCCTCTTTCACGTGTGTCTTTGAACACACCGTATCTTGAACACACCAAAGCCTGGGCGACTTTGTCCTGTTTCCTCCACCTGGAAGGCTCTTTTATTGGTCAGATAAACTCAGAGCTCAATCCCTTATTGCAGTCAGTTCCCAGACAGGAATACAGAAACCAGTCTTTATAATTCAAGCCAGAGAGACTGAATGGAAGCATGTGGTAACAGAAGAAATGAAAGGGCTAGAAAAGCAAGTGGAAGGTAAGCTACTACCCAAAGATTAAAATCTGTTACCACCTGTGGTAGGCAGAATGTCCCTAAACCCCCAAAGAGGCCCTAATTCCTGGAAACTGTGAATGTGGCAAACGAAAATTAAGATTGCATATGGAGTAAAAAATGCTAATCAGATAACTTCAAAATAAGGTGATTATCCTGGATTATTAGGATGTTATTATGAGAATGTAATCACAGTGGTCTTTATGAATGGAAGAGGGAGTCAGAAGAGTCAGAGTCAAGAGATTTAAAGATGCTGCTCTGCTGTCTTTGAAGATGGAAGGTGGAAGCAGAGGAAGGGAGGAAGGGAGGAAGGGAGCAGGTGTCAAGAAATCAACTATGATTCTATGAGCTAATATCCTTTACCAAATTCTTTTGCTGGTTAACCAACCAAAAATATACAGAATTATATGTATTTTCTCCATTATGACTGAACTGATCTTTTAAAATTGAAAATCTAATGCCACTGCCAAACCTCATCACTGCTGAATTTCTTCAATGATGTACAGCAGGACGATGTCTACGCTTCTTTAAATTATATCCACGCTCCTCTATGACGAGCCTTCAGCTTTGGTATTTATTCTTTCTCATGATGTGTGACACTTGAAGTTCTACCACTTCATGACTCTTGCTCTTGATTCTATCTAAAACACATGGCTCCCTAGCCCCAACCCCACTCCACCAATCACTAGGCTCCTGCTGATCTTCCAAAACTCAAACCAAGCCTGAGCTACGCCAGGCAGCCATCAATGTCTTTTCAGCATTCTACTCCAGTTTTGGGAGTGCCATTCCTCTGTGACTTCATAGTTCCTTGCATATTCTCTTATTGTAATATTCTCTTTATTGTTTATATCACCTGTGTCCATGTGTCCACTCTACCACTTTGTGAGTTTCTTGATATAGGCTGAAAATATTAAATGTGTATGTCAATTAAATTTGTGTATTACTAATAACTGGTTAGCATCTGCTATTTAATATATTTCTACATATTTGAGTGATTATTTTATGAGTATGAATATAACCATATATAATTGGGATTATACTTATTACTAACAAAGAGAGAGGTAAGGATAGGGAAAAAAGGTTTCCCTTTCCCAAGGCACAGAGATCAAGAGAAATTTACTTCTTTCAAGATACTGTATAAGGAAAAAATTCTGGGAAAAAACAGATTTAGAAAATATTGAAAAAGGAATCTTTATTAGATATTTATTATATTTATGGGTATATTAATAGTTTGTGAAATCATGCAATATCAAAAATATAACTATTTTTTTTCTATGTTGTATATTAATAGGTTAAGGAAATTGGGTTCCCAGAGAGACAAGTAGAACAATAATGTATAGGTAAAAACAGAGTCAGCAATGTCTCTCACTATTATTTTGTCTTTCATTTTCAATGCTAGGGAGGTGTGAGTCTGTTTTATTATTCCATTCCATTACACCATTTTCCAATGCTCAGAAAACTGCACTTTAAGTGTTTTTATAAGGAAAAAGAGCATTGTGCTTTTAGCTTTGATCAGAATCAATGATGGCATTGCCAAGCCTAAGCAAAAAATATTTGACAATAAACTTCTTTCTTTAATCCATTCATTTAAAATTGATTTTGCAAAATTGACCTATGCAGCTGTCAACAATCCTCACTTTAATACTGATTTGACTCAATGTCAAACAAACCAAATAGGCAGGATTCTGAAGCAGGGGAAGTCAAATTAGCAGACAGTAAAATCGGCACTTCTAAAGAATAATTTGTTTTAAAATGATGAATATCATAATTTTCATAAGCCTACACATTACAATAGAAGCTATATGTCTGTAAAGAATTGATTTCTTACCAAAATATCAGATAGAGCTATTTTCAATGTAACTGTGTATGGAAGTGTAGCAATATTTTGAAATTACATATAGTAGTAAAGCAAATTTCATATAGTTATTAATTTTGCTCTCTAGGGATTACTGTGGGGATTACTAATTGACTCTTTTTCAATATATTTTAATTTTTAGCTGTTGAAAATGTTCACCCAGAATAATACATTTCCCTACTTTTCTTGCAGCTAGATGTGAAGATATGACTACTTTGTAGCCAATGGGATTGAAATGAATATTTTCTGTATAGACTAGGAAAGCCCTGGATGCATCTTTCTTGTATGTTGATGCCTGTAATGGAGTGGGGACTTTGTACAATGAGGTTAATGATCACACCATAGAGATGGTAAATGAATACACTGGAAAAATCCAGGCTGTAGAAGACTGTGTTTTCCAGAAATGGCACAACAATATTTCGGATCCCAAATGTTGTTCTAGAATTTATTGTCTGTAACTATTGCCACTCCCCATAAAGCAGTAGAGTGATTTCCTTTCTGCTAGAACCTGGGTGAAAGTTTGTGATGGCCTCAATGAATAATTTGGCAGAAGTGACATCACAAGACTTCGGAGGCTAGGCCAGGAAACGAAATGAAGCTTTTGGATCTTTTACTCCTGGGACCCAGCCTCTGTGCTGTGAGGAAGCACATATGGAAGGACAACACGGAGAGGCACAACCGCCAGACTTACCACCAGCTGTGCTTTGGGAGAAATTCAGCCCCAGGTTTTGAATTCTCCAGTTGACACTCCCAACAGTGTGAAGGGGAGACAAGTCATCCCCACTGTGCCCCATCCAAACTTTTTACCTTTATAGCCTGAGGATGATAAATGTTTGGTTTATGCCAGTAGATTTTGGGATAATTTTATTACAGAGACAGATAAATTAAACACTGGATTACTGGGTATTTTGTGGGTTAGTATTGCCATACCACCTTTGGAATGAATGGCTCTAAACTGTGTTGTGAAAAATAAATCAACATTATTTTGTTTAAACCATTGTTATTCAGGGTTTTTTTTCCTTTTTTTATCTTTACTTATAGCTGAAAGTAATCCACCTCTTGCTCAGTGATCTCCCTCATGGTCATAGGCACAACTTCCATGTGTACGTGTATTACCCAAATCTCTATCTTGAACCCTGACCTTGCTGATGAGCTCCATATTTGTACATTCAACTGGCTACTGGTTATCCTTACCCTGATATCTTACAGGAAGATCAGATTTTACACACACACACACACACACACACACACACACACACACCCTTATCAACCCAACTCCTTAACATTTCTCCACATTCTAACACAATCAAATCTTGTTTCTAAATTCTGTACTCGGGTTAAAGACAACATCAAACATCCAGTCAATGAAAAACATAGGGTATAATCTTGGTATTCCTCCATTTATATAATTGTTCAATCCAAAATTAAGATCTGATGATTCTACTAAAATTTCCTCTCATTTAGTACCCGTTGCCCACGTTCAGTTCTATTAACCCTTTCCTAACTCATCCCACAACCTTTGCTGCTGTAGTTTTCATAATTACACTATCACTGATCCCTCCTCAATAGTGCAGCTAACAAAAACTTTTCCAAAAGAAAAATTCAATCATATCAATTCCCTAATGATACGGCTTTATCTTACATATCCCGTTTAATATCTCATCATACTGCCAATCATAGAAAACCAAGACTAATGGAGATAATACTTCTCTGTATCCTCCTAGCACCATTTTCATTTAGCAACCACAGCATGTAACTTACAGTTACTCATTTTTCTCATTCTAATGTGATATACAAAAGTATGACTATATCTTCTTTCTATATATTCTCTATCCTAATGCCTAGTGCATTACATACACTCATAATTTTTGAATCACCGAACTACTGAACAGCCTACCATTTGCCTAAAATTTTCACAATCATTTCCCATCTCTCCCTCCACTCTGATAATGAGAAAAATTAGCAGATGCTTCTTTTGGTTGAACAGTATTTTACCTATTGTTATAATCAATTTACTTTTATCATAATTGCTTATGCATATGACAGCATCATTCATTCAATCTACAGCAAAGTCAGATTTACTGTGAATTTAATGAGGCTTAAGCTTCAGGGCCACTTAATAATTGTATCACCTCTTCTAAAATCATGTATTTAATGTTGTTTTCATAATTTGTATTCTTTTTTTTAAACATAGTGTTGAAAATTATATAGATGGCCTGCAAAACCTGAATCCATCCCTGTTTCAATAAGAATTTGTTAAGTGTCTACCATGTGACAGAAACTACACTATATCTGCATGAATGTAAGAATAAACAAAATAGTTTAGATTTTACATGATTTCTTCAGGACATAAGAATGTTCCACTTTCAACATTCACCTTACTATTAACAAAATTAATCCCCAAACCATTGAATTCTAATCTCAACATACACTTTGGACCACATAGGCTGCAATATCTCCACTTCCAAAACACCCCTTAACTCTAATTGTACGTTTAAGGAAACTAAGTTACTCATTAACGATGTCCTGATTATTTTCTTATTCTCTGTTCAAGTGACTTTTCTCCATTCAGAACCAAGTTTTTATATTACTGTTTGTTTCTAGAACATTCTCCAATGCAAAATGGCAGAGTTAATCATTTTTGTTTGTTCTTTTACTGTCTCAACAATTCAATAATAACTGTAGCACGGTGTTTGCCCCACTGTGTCAGTTAGAAGATACTGGTTAGAATTGCATTTAGCTCCTTGAAAAGAACCATTTATAAGAGTGACTCTGTTGATTATTTCCTGTTTGCTCATTAAGTCTTTTCTCCTTCCTTCTCTACCCTGCTTTTTGCCCAGGAAGGCTGAGCTCTACAGACTGTTTCACTCAGTTCCTTTCCCCTTTAGATTCTGGTTGGGTTCTGTTAATTGGAGGCGCTGGCAGGAAATTATTGCTTCAAAGGAGAGACAATGATCAGAATACTTTTGTCTTTTATTTTCCTGCCATGCCACGGCAGTAGCTATGTCCCCCTCCTTACAACCTCAGCTGCTTCTGAGTGACCCTTCTGTTGTGATCACAGCTCTTGCTTCTTATCGGGTTCTGGTATCATCTGTCTTCTTTTGTCACGTCAGGCAAAGGAGAGGTAATGACTTCTTGCTCTTGCTGGATCTGGATCCTTTATCATGTCTTCTTTGGTTCCTTTAACCTTGACCTCACCTCTGCAAATAGTCCCTTTGTTACATTCATTACATTTTTTTAATTACGTCTTTGAGTGTACCATCTGCTTCCTTCTTGCAAGGAATATTTTGGTAATTAGTATCATCTGTGGACCCAGAACACAATGTTCAAAATGGGATTCTAGGACTAAGTGTCTCACGTATTTGATGAATAAAGAAATAATCTCCTCTCCTACAGCTTATTTCCAATGACCTAACTGAAATGGACTCTTGGCTGCAACGGAGGCTGAAAACAGAAATTTTATTCTAAGCAGCAATCGACCATACTAATTAATAGGATCATTCCTAAGGAGAAAGTTTGAATGGATAATTATTAGGCAAGTAGCAGACTTTGTCACTTATGGTTACACATGTATGAATCTCAATCCCCAGGAGCCTAAAATTCTATAGCTGTTTAAATTCTCAGATGACTTCCTCTTTGTCTTTTCACAAATTTGGAGTTTGAAAATTGTAAAATTAGAAATAATTCATTCTCTTTAGAACCATAGTTTTTTTTGCCTGTCATTTCTGAGGGTGATTGTATTTTGCCTAAAGAATTCTTTAGGCAAATTAAACTCAAGGTACTTTCCTCATATAATTGATTATCTGTCTTTTCTTATAATGGTAATTACTTTTTACAGAATGAAGAAGGAAAATCACACAGATATTAAAAATTGAACAAGAGTATTATTTTCTGAAAATTATTCTCTTATTGAGAGTTGGCAATAGATTATTTAATATTAGCCTGTGCCTACTCATATTATCAAATTATATCATTTTAAAAATGTGTAAGATTATATTATTTTCTTAGAGATAAAAAGATGAAATGATTATGTATTTCGTAAGAGAACATATTTTTGGTCATAAACTACATTTTAATTTCATAGGCATTTATCTTAGAGTTTATTCTATGATGAAATTATAGAGCAGATTTGAGAAAAATACTTGATTAGGGATGAGGAATTAGACTGTAGTTCTATTTCTACTAAGAAATCACTAATATGACCTTTCTGAACTTCAGTTTCCTCATCCTGAAAATTGGAAGTTTGAGGGACTACAACATTGCTTCCTTTGCAGGTTTACCATTTTGGAATTCTGGTGAGGAATCATTAATTATAAAGAATTTTTCTTAAGATTAAATTGATTTTAGTTTCTGAGGCTATCACAATTTTTCCCCACTGGCATGGCTTGGGGTAAGTCTTTGATAAAATCATATACCCCTGGGAAAGGTTAAGGTTTAAGATATTGCCCTTAGAATTGCTGTTAGCTCATGTTCCCCAAATCAATAATAAGAGAAAATATAAATATTCAAAATCCCTAAGATGACTAAAGCCTGACTTGAACTCCTGAGCAGTTAAGATGTATAGACTGGAACAACCCTTCCTTAAAGTGACATTTGCTTTTACTGTATGTTGCCTTGTGATCATCATCACTTGCACCTTCAGGTTATATTATCATGGCAACAGCCCTGGCCATCTCTGGATACTGAAGTCCATAGACAAATATCAGGGTAGTTCAACATCCTCATCATCTCCTCACGGAAGAGGAGATGATCCCCTTCAGTATTCATTCCCCTCCCTTTAATCTCCCTCCTTAACATGATTTATTAATTACCATATAGGATATAATATTCATGAAGCTGCTACATCTAGGTTTTTAAGGCTGAGATGCTGACCAAAGAAGAATCAACAAACAGTACTATGCTGTCTAGTGACTCCGTGGTGCCTGGGATGCTTCTCCCTCCAACTCTTATCTTTTCTTCTACTTAAAGTCAGAAATCAGGTCCATTAGCCCTCCTCCAATATAAAGTACCATCCTGAGTAGGTATATCCCTGAGTAAAATGAATTCACAAGTTAAAGTAACTGAAGAATATGATTGCCCTAAAAAGAAAGACAGCAAACTGGGTCACATGTACCACCTCAAACAGTATTAGTACAGAAGGGCTAAGATTTTAAAATATTGCCTTCAATTGCACTATAGATACAACAATCAGTCTCCATAGATAAGAAAATCAACTCCAGCGTGTTTATTTAAGAACCTTTAAATATACAACATCAGTATTTGGCACATCAAAAGAGAATAAACTTAAATTCTGATCTGGAGTTTCCATTTAATGATTAGCTTGCCCTTCTCACCTCCAGCTAAGCCCCTTTGATACATATTGATATGATCATTTTGATCAGTCCCACATGTTTTAATGCTTGTACTCTTAGCCTTTAACTCTAATATATAATAAAACACTGTATCTGCAAAGGAGCGGTTCCTATGTGTATATCCCTATTTATCCCTATATCCTTGTCTTTATTCCCTATTCTTTTTTATTTTGTGCTCATGTGTTTTAATTTGTGTTTCTTTTTATTACAAAATATTAATTAAAGGGGCGCAACAGTTTTTATTACATGGATACCTTGTAAAATTCTGAAGTTGGGATTTTTGGTGTACCCATCACCACAATACTGTTCGTTGAATGCAATAGGTAAGTTTTTATAGCACACGCCACATATATCCCCCACCCCCGCTTTCCTGTTTCTTGGTTTCTCATTTTCCTTATATATCTTTGTTTGGATAGATATCCAGCCGTGGGATTGCTGGCTCGAAAGGTAGCAACATTTATTGCTTCAAAGAATCTCCATACTGTTTTTAATAGAGGTTGTACTAATTTGCAGCCCCATCAACAGTGTATAAGCATTGCTTTCTTTCTGAATCCATGCCATCTATTGTTTTTGACTTTTTAATAATGGCCATTCTGAGAGGGGTAAGGTGGTATCCCATTGTAGTTTTAATTTCCATTTTCCTGATGATTTGTGATGTTGAGCATTTTTTCATATGTTTGCTGGCCATTTGTCTATTTTAAAAAAAAAACCTCTGTTCATGTCTTTTACGCACTTTTTAATAGGATTTTTTTATTATTATTTTCTTGCTGATTTGTTTGAATTCTTTGTAGATTCTGGTTATTAGTCATCTGTTGGATATATAGTTTGTGAATATTTTCTCCCATTCTGTAGGTTGTCTATTCACTCTGTTGATTATTTCCTTTTTTTTTTTGAAGAAGCATTTTGATTTAATTAAGTGCTATTGATTTATTTCTGTTTTTGCTGTATTTGCCTTTGTAGTCTTAGTCATTAATTCTTTGCCCAGGCTAGTGTCTAGAAGAGTTTTTCTGTATTTTCTTCTAGAATTTTTATTATTTCATGCTTCACACTTAAGTTGTTTATCCATCTTCAATTAATTTTTCTATATGGTGAAAGATAGCAGTCCTGTTTCATTCTTCTGCATGTGGCTATCCAATTTTCCCAGCACCATTTTCTGAATAGGGCTTCCTTTCCCCAGTGTATGTTGTCTGCTTGGTCCAAGTTCAGTTGGTTGTAGGTATATGGTTTTATTTCTGGGTTCTTTATTCTGTTTTGTTGGTCTATGTCTCTACTTTTACATTAACACTATGCTCTTTTGGTTACTATAGCCTTGTAGTAGAATTTAAAGTCAGGTAATGTGATGCCTCCAGATTTATTATTTTTGTTTGAGATTGCTTTGGCTATTTGGGATCTATTTTGGATCCAAATCAAGATTGGGGTTATGTTTCTCAGATCTGTGAAATATGACATTGGTGTTTTGATAGGAATTGCATTGAATCTCTAAACCATTTTGGGCATTATACACATTTTAATGGATGTTGATTTAACCAATCAAAGAACAAGAGATATTTTTCCAGTTGTTTGTGTCTTCTACAAATTTTTTCATCAGTGTTTTGTAGTTTTCCTTGCACAGATTGTTCGCCTCCTTGGTTAAGTTTATTCCTAGAAATCTTATTTTTGTTTTTTGTAGCTATTATGAATAGTATTGAGTTCTTGGTTTGACTCTCAAATTCTCTATTAGTATATCGAAATGCTACTGATTTGTATCATTGATTTTTTAACCTGAGACATTGCTGAATTTATTTATCAATTCTAGGATAGGTAGAATCTTCAGGATTTTCTAGATACGATACCACGTCATCAGCAAACAGGGATAGTTTGACCTCTTCTTTCCCAATTTGGATGCCATTTATTTCCTTCTCTATCCTGATTGCTCTAGCTATGTTGAGTAAGAGTGATGACAGTGGAAACTCTTGTCTTGTTCCAGTTCTTAGGAGAAATGCTTTCAACTTTTCCCTATTCAGTATGATGCTAGTTTTGGGTTTGTCATATATGGCTTTTATAATATTGATGTATCTTCTTTCCAAACCTATATTGTTGAGGTGTTTTACCATGACAGGGTGCTTGATTTTATCAAAAAGCTTTTTCTGCAACTATTGGGATGATCCTATGGCCTTTGATTTGCTTCTGTTTATGTGGTGAATCACGTTTATTGATCTGCATACACTGAAACATCCTTGCATCCCTAGAAGGAAACTCACTTGGTCATGATGGATCATCTTTTTTATGTGCTCTTGAACTTGGTTTGCTAGTATTTTGTAGAGAATTTTTGCATTTATGTTCTTAAAGGATATTGGTCTGTAGTTTTCTTTTTCTTGTTGTGTCCTTTCCTGGCTTTGGTATCAGGGCTTCACACAATGAGTTAAGGAGGAGTCCCTCCTTCTTGATGTTCTGATAGATATCAGTTCTTCCTTGTAGGTCTGGTAGAAATTGGCTGTAAATCTGTCTGGTCTGGGGATTTTGTTGTTGTTCAGAGATTTTTTAATAACTGCTTTAATCTTGCTGTTCATTATTTGTCTGTTTAGGATTTCTATTCCTTCTTGATTCAGGCTTGGGACGCTGTGTGTTTCCAGGATTTTGTCCATTTTCTCTAGGTTTCCTAGTTTGTTTGTGTAGAGTTTTTCATAGCATTCATGGCTGATAATTTGCAATGCTGTGGTGTCAGTTGTAATGTCTCCTTTTTCATTTCTGATTGAGGTTATTTGAGACCTTCTTCTTCTATTTCTGTTTAATCTGGCTAGTGGTCTGTTGATTTTGTTTATCTTTTCTAACAACTTTTTCTTTCATTGATCATTTATATTGTTTTTTGGTTTACATATCATTTAATTCTGCTCTGAGATTTGTTAGTTCTTTTTTTCTTCTAGCTTTGGGCTTAGTTTATTCTTCTTTGTGTAGTTCCTTGAGATGCAACAAAGGTCACCTAATTTGTGACCTTTCTGTTTTCTTTTTTTACATAGGAATTTAAAGCTATAAACTTTCCCCTTAGGATAGCTTTTTCTATATCCCATAGATTTTGAAAGCTTGTGTCCTTTTGTTATTCAGTTTGAGGAATCTTTTAATTTCCATCTTAATTTCATCACTGAACTCAAAGATCATTCAGCAGTGGGGTGTTTAATTTTCATGACTTTTGGTAGATTTGAGTGTTGCTCTTGGAATTGATTTATAGTTTTATTCCACTGTGGTCTGAGAAGGTAGCTGGCATTATTTCAATTGTTTTGAATTTACTCAGACTTGTTTTGTGGCCTAAGATATGATCAATCTTGGAAAATGTCCCATGTGCTAAATAAGAAAAATGTAGATTTAGTAGTTTTTGGGTAGAATATTCCATAAATGTCTGCTACCTTCATTTGTTCTAGAGTCATGTTTAAGTCTGGTGTTTCTTTATTCACTTTCTGCTTTGATATACAGTCCAGTTCTGTCAGTGATATGTTGAAGTCCCCAGGATGTTACTGTTTATTTCTTTACTTGGATCTAGAAGAATTTGCTTTATTAAACTTGGAGCTTGTGTGTTAGATGCATATATATTGGGGATTGTTATGTCTTCGGGTTGAATTTCTCCCCTTAACATTATATAATGACTATCTTTGTCTTTTTTATTACCATTGTTGATTTAAAGTTTACTAGTCTGAGATGAGAACAGCTACACCAGCTCTCTTTTGTTTTCCATTTGCAAGGATTATTTTTTTTTCCATCCATTAACCTTGGGTCTGTGTGAGTCACTGTGGTTTAGATGTGATTCTTGAAGACACCAAATACTTGAATTGTGTTTTTTCATCCATTCAGCCAGTCTTAAGTCTTTTAAGTGGAACATTAAGACCAATTAATCACACTGAGTATTTTTCTTGACATGTGGGTTGCTATTCTGTTCATCATGTTGGATGATACTTTATTCTTTTATTTTCTGTCTTCTGTTATTATTTTATAAGAGCTGTAAAGTATAACTTTTTGGTGTTTTTACACTGGCAGTTATCTATTGTGCTGTTGCACTTTTGAACCTTTCCTGTACTGTAGATGTAGTAGTAAAAAAATTTCATTAGCATTTGCTTGTCTGAAAAACTCTTTATTTCTCCATCACTTATAAAACTTACTCTTGAAGGTTAAAAAAAATTCCTGGCTGGTAGTTGTTCTGTTTAAGAAGATTAAAAATGCTGCCCCAATCCCTTCTGTCTTGGAGGTCTCTGTTGATAAGTCTGCCCTTAGTCTGATGGGTTTTCCTTTGTAAGTTAGTTGCTGCTTTTGTCTTGCAGCTTGTAGAATTTCCTCCCTCATTTTGATTTTGTCCAGGTTGATGACTATGTGTCTTGGCAATGTCCTGTTTGCTATGGATCCTTCTGGTGTTTGATGACCATCTTGTATCTTGATATCTGAATCTCTGGTGATACCCTGAAGTTCTCCTCAATAATTTCCTTGAATAGGTTTTCCATACTTTTTCTTTTTCCCTTATCCCTCTGAGATGCTTATAGTTTGTATATTGGCTCATTTTACATATTCCCATATTTCTCTGAGTGATTGCTCATTCTTCTTTGTTCTTTTTTCTGCATCTTTGACTGACTGGGTTAGTTCAAAAGCCTTGTCTTCAAGCTCTAATATTCTTTCTTCTCCTTGGTCTAGGCTGTTGTCAAAGCTTTCTGCTGTATTTTGTAATTTCCTACATGACTCTTTCATTTCTTTCTTTAAGTTCTGCTATATCCTTTCTTATTTTTTATCTCTTTAGCAAGTTTTTCATTTTTTAAATTCATGTCCTGCAATGTTTTTTTTTCTTCTTTATGTTGATTTTCAACTTTCTTTTCAATTCAATTCATCTTGTTTGCCATCCATATTCTGAATTTAATTTCTGACCTTTCAACAATTTCCCTTTGGTTGGGGTCCATTGCTGTGCATCTATTATGATACTTTGGGGTATCAAACTGGCATTTTTTCAAGATGCCAGAATTTTTTTGCTGGTCTCTGCACATCTGAAACTTCTCTCAGCTCAGGGCTGATAACTTTGCAGCAAACCTGTCCTCCTTTTTTTGGGAACTCTCCTACTTAGTGAGAAGGTGGAGAAGTCCCTAGACAATGCTTTTGTTTCCTACTGTGGAGGATTGATTTGGCAGGAGAGGAATGGATGCACTGAGAGCCTATAACATATCTGTTCTCATCATCTTGATCCCTTGTGGTTGACACAGTCTACATTGATGCTAGGGGATAATTCATTTAGATTGGTGTATTGGTCCCAGGTCACTGTTGGAAGTTTCAGCAGGGAGCTACACAAGTCTTTCTCCATGAAGCATGTGGTGTGACATTGGCCAGTACTTGGCAGGTCACCAGACCTTGTCAGGCACCTGGACATGTCACAGAACTGTAGATGGTGGCACGGTGGGTCACACAATCTTGTCAGGTTCCTGGGAGCATCAGGGTTCTGTAGTTAGCAGTGGGGCAGGTGCAAGACCTTGGCGGGTGCCTGAGTGCATTGCAGGACCTGGGTTAATGCTGAGGGATCTTCATGTGGTGTGGTTTGGTCCCTAGGCCACTGTTGGAAGCTTAGGCATGGGGCTGGATAAGTCGCTCTCCACTGAGGTAGGCGTTATGGGAGATCGCTCTTCCTGGGTATTCCTGCAGTGCTGGCAGTGGCTGTTTCCCAAGGCTATCTAGGCAGTGGCTGCAGGTGTCAATGTTGTAGTTGTTTGCTCCATCCATCTAGGTGTAATGGCAATACGTTGAGGGGTGGGTAGCTTGTGGCTAATGGGTCTACTGTGGAAAGCTGAATCTTGGGTGGGGCTATTGCTAGGGACAGTAGGGGTGTGGCCTGCTGGCTGGTGTACAAAACCAAGGGGCATGGCCTGTTTGCACAAGGTGGGGGTGTTGGGGGCCGGGCGTGACCTGCCAGCTGGTGCACAAGGCCAAGAGGCTGGACTGCTAGATGGCATATACGTCTATGGGAGCATGGCCTGCTTGTCTACACTCTGGGTTGGGGGCCATGCCTGGGCACTCAGAACTCCTATATGTAGGGGCATGGATCTCTGTGTGGGCTGGAGCCAAGGGTGCTTGTTCCACTGACCTGCATGAAGAGGTCCCAGGGGCTGGGATGCTGGATGGCTGGGGCTTTCTCCTCACATAGGTCCCACTGAGGCTTCTATCCTGGGACTTCTCGATCTCTATTCAAGTTCCCTGGTGGAGGGGTGCCTAGCTCCCAGTCACGGAGCATGCAAGAACATCTGCTCTACCTGTACTGGCCCCAGCCCAGGAAGGGGTGATATTGGGGCAGCTGCAGTGAAGACAATCCCTGAGCAGACCAGTTCTGAGAGCTCAGAGTGGCATCAGCTGTGACAGCCCAAGAACTGAGGCCAGCAGGGCCCTGTTGAGCTTGTTCTGTGATGCAACTTTACCATACCATTTCAAAGCAGTTCCCTGATTAGTGAGGAGGCCCACGGTGGTGAAGGGGTACCCCTCACAACTTGAGTGGCGTTGTCTGCACTGGAAGCATGAAGTCTTGGAGTTCTCTCTTTTATTACTTCCCCATGTGTGGAGGTCTCTCCCAGGTACCTGCTAATCTTGATGTGTGGAACTCCCTGTTTCTGTCTCCTTTATTCTGAGTATCTCTGATCAAGTCTCTGATAATTTAGAATGCTCTCTACAAGAGGGTCCGTCTGTAGGTCAGCATCTATTTGCAGTTTTTGATCCTCTAAGAGAGCGGTGTGTGTAGGCGGCTTGTAGTCTGCCAGTTTATTCTGCCATCTTGGCCCTTCGCCCTTTCTTGTTCTTTATAACATAGCACAACAGCTTTATTTTTTCCTGCTACTTTCTGCACCAAAACTTTAACATTCATCCTAGTTTTTCCATTTTTAGAAATGTTAAGGTACATGTCAGTGAGACATCTAAAAGGAGTATTGATAAGAAGTGGAAGGGGCGGGGGTAGGAAGCATTAACATCATGTAAATGTGAAAACTGATGTCATGGAACAGACCTGCACAATTTATTTACATGTAGGCACTTGGCTTGAGTATAAGACTATAGGTTTTCACAGACTCTGTCTCTAAGTGCTCAACCTGACTTAGTAATTTAAAGGTCAATAGATGAAACATAGTGATGGCCTCAGCCCCATAATTTATGATCTGGCAATATTCTCACCAACCTCTATGAACATAATAGAAGTCATGATATCTGACCTACAAAACATGTAGAAAAAAAAATAGGAGAATAAAATGTGTTAATATGTATAAATGTTCTTGAAGTAATTTTCCTTTTAAATGACAATTGCATACTTTGTTTCTTTCAATAAAAATGGTTTAAAAGAGATTTGGATTATTATAGTTATTTTATTGTTTTTCACATGAAACATCTGAGCCCATGAATGATAAGACTTTGATCAGAATGACCAGAACCTGTGTCTCAAATTTGACACAAAGTAGCCTGCTGCTTCTCAAACTCCATAATAGGGGTGGTTGTTATCTTACCTTTTTCCCCTTGGGTATTATGGCATATGAATGCCAAGGTACAATGAAGTATGATGTTTGTGGATGGAAAGAAACCATTTTCTTCATGGGTGAGATTAACGTTCACATCAGTGGAGGCCCAAATCCTAAAACATGTCCTGCCATGTTCACAATATTATATATGTCTTACTTTTACTTCTCGGTCTTCCCTCCTGCATTTCATAAACATTATTAAGTAATTTCCGTCATTGCATTTGTAGTCTTGAGTCTAGAAGTTGATTGTCAAATTCACTATTTGTACTCTGAGCAAATTGCAGACGTCTTTGTTCCAGGTGTGAACTTGTATGATTAATAGAAGGTGATCAGACCAAACTGAAAAACATAGTGAACATGAAATATACCTACTCATCTTGGGCAGATATTTGTCAAAAGACCTGTGAAAGGTCTATCGATAATATTAACACAGATGGCATATACAGAAACAATCAATTCCCTTTAGGGTTGCTAAAAATTTTTGCTGACACAGATAGTAACAGCATTTGTAAATATTAAGAACAGTATCTGTCAATTTTATTCATTCCACCAACATTTAAGGAACCAGTGATGTGTGAGGATTATGCTAACAAATTTTAGTTTTGTTGTAAATTTTATTAAATGAAATATCAAGTGGTAATTTGCATTTATAAGTTTAAATATTTAAAATAAAGATTGCTGTTATAAAAATAATTTCACCTATTTGAAATGATAAATTGTAACAGTAAAATATGTATTGTTATAATTTTGTGGGAGTCTAATGTTATTAGATTTATTTTAAAATGTAATAAGTTATAATATTATATTTCCTGCTATGTATATTTTTCTTGATGTTCACTACCTAAAATATTTACTCTATCTGGTAGGTTAAAATTGCTTTAAAGTTTTGTCAGTACTATTGTCAAGAATGTGACAGAATTGCAGAAAGTAGGAACAATTTTGCTTAGTAAGAGAAGAGAGATACATAAAAATAATATTAGACTCAGTAAGTTTCCACATTTAGAAACAAAGAAGTAGGAAAAACATTTAGAAAAACAATATTTTGAATAAGGAGTAAAATACAATATCTAAGAATCTAAGCAAACCCAAGAAAAGCTACTCAAGGTAGCTTTATTTTTCCTAATTTCAGAGCAAAATCACATAAAACACATACATTCATAAAATTTCCAACTCTAGAAATAAATTAATAGAGTACATATTAATATAGCACTTAAACCAAATAAGTATTTGGTGGGGAAGGCGAGGCAGCTAAATAGTGGAAAATGTTTTATATAATTTTACAATAAATGTGAAATCTCAGCTAAAAATGTAAATATGTGGGTTGAATCTTTACATAATGATGTTTTCATTTAGAAGCAACATCCTCATTGAGAAACAGTTGAGGGTGCCAATTTTGAGCCCTTCTCCCTGATGTCCTTTCCTAAAAAGCCACTAATTGTTCATTGCAATTCATATTCTGACAGGAAATGTGAAGTCTCTGGATCAGAGGACAGATGATTTTATTACTTACAGAGCATCTTAGTGTCAGCTCCACAAGCCCCAGTTCTCATGGGATATGAGAGCCTCGTGTTACCTACATGTGCAATGCATTGCAGAAGAGCAACACTGAAATGATGAGACTCAGCTGTTATATTGGGTGGCTGGCACACCTGTCCCTTCTCCTCTTTGAAGAGAGATAAAGGGTGGGGAGGGAGGGAGGTGACAGGGGAGAGGGAGATTTGCTGTAGAATATAAACTAATGTTTGGGGATGGGAAGAGGATGGGAAGGGGCATCCCTCTAGCTTCACCATCCTAGCATGTGAGCAAATGACTGTAAGATAAGTCTCCAAATCTCTTTAGAGTAATTCACTATCACTAACTTCCAAGGCATATTTGTCTTTCAGTCATGTCTTAATTTTTGCCCTTTGCTTAGAAAATCCAGATAGTGTGCAGTAATTTGTGAAAATAACCATGAATAACTGTCTCCTAGCACACCTCTAGAGCAAATAAATCTAAGATGTTAAATTGCTTAGTCAGTCATCATTTCAGTGAAACCTAAATCAGCACTTTTCAAGACAAATTTCCTTTCCAAAATGTCCTTTGCTAACTGGATGCATTCACCACTCATGCTAATATTGCAAGTTAAAGAGACATAATAGTTTAATCTATTGGAATCGTACTGTCATGGAAGAAGATATTTCAGGGAGAGATTTTGAACTATGCCTGCATTTCAATAGCTTTCTAATCTCTCTGTGTCTACAGGAATCCACTTGCTTTTCACTTGAGTTTTCATTCTACAGAAGCTAAATTTTCATTCTACCAAAGTATGATATTAAAGTTCTTCATCTAGAAATGCTAACCCTCTAATTTCTATTTAGATGAATAAATAATAAAATATAATTAATTCATAATAAAATGCATTTAATAATACCAAATATTTATTAAATATATAAGACAGTTCAATATTCCAGTCATTGTTTTATTTTATATTTGTTTTTGAAACTATAGAATATAATATAAAATGCCAACATAAAAATTACATATTTTCTTGTTCTTAATTTAATACTGGTGTAGCCATGTGATAATGTTTCTTCAAACTAAATATGATTTACTTTATTTTCTTTTGTTTTGTTTTTAGGAAGGTGTCTTGTGAAATTAATACTACCAACAACAGTTTGTTATACTACTTAAGCGAAATAGAATTAACAGTGACTGTTATTCTTCTGAAATTTCTTTGAATGAATTCCCATATATTCTTTTCTCTTTATTCCAAATATCATCCCCATAAGCACACAGACATATTTGTTTTTCAAGAGATGAGGTCTCTCTCTGTCTTCCAGGCTGAGGTACAGTGGTACAATCATAGCTCACTGCAGCCTCAAACTCCTGGGCTCAAGTGAGTCCTCCCCCTTTCCTCTGGCTGCAGCCTCTCAAGTACCTGGGGCTACAGGTATGTTCCACCACACCTGGCTAACAGACATACTCTGTTGTCCCTAAGTCTTAAAATAAAACAAACCCAAAATCTCTCATTCATTACGCTTTTTTTTATCTATTCTTTTTATTCATAAACTTATTGAAAATTTCTTTTCACATTCTAAATCCATTTCTTCGCCTGCCACTTACTTTTCATTTTACTAGATCCTATCAACCCATTGAAAATACTTTATATCAAGTCCACCAAGCACTTTCTTGGCCAAATATAGTAGACAGTCATAGACATGATGTTTCTTTTGCAAATTTTCTATGCAGATTATAAAATCCAACTGAATTTCTGAACAATTATTCTCATAGTAACAGTTACGGGAGGTAGAGGAAAAGATTCAAAATATTTAAACAAATTCCAAGCTGAATTGCAGTCAGTTTAGTGTAGCCTATTCGATTCTGATAATTAACATTCTCTATTGTGTTTCTAGAGGTTGAGATGTATGAATTGAAAATCATGGATCTGTTTAAAGTAACAGCAAGGATTTGTATTTTCCCCCAAGCAAAACACAGACCATCCATTTCATCAATAGGAACAATTACATTATATTGTTTCAATCAAATATCTTGACCATATTTACCTACTTTCTTAGTAATTTGGCATTCATACAACTAACCCTTTGAGAGGAAACAGCACTAACAGATACTGCCCATGTATAAACTTTCCTTGCTAATGGGTTGCTGCTTATGAACTGCCTTAGTTGTGAGAGATACTCATCTTACTTTAAAAATGCATTTAGTGATTTTCTTTGGTTCACCTGGTCAAATCTAAAGTTCCAGTAATTATATTTAACACTACTGTGTACAGTACTAGAATTTATATAGTATTTACATAGCAGGATGCATAGAATGTTCACATTAGTTATCATTTCTTTTTTTTTTTTCTCTTTCAGTTTGGGTAGTTTCTACCTTCACATTCTCTAATTGTTTTCTGAGTCTACTCTTGAGTCTGTGAAAGCATTTTCCATTGGTTACCTTTTTAAAAAATTTTTAGAACCTCTGTCAGACTCTCTTATAGTTTCTATCTTTTCCCTAAACTTCCCTATTTGATTATACATCTTTTCCACCTTTTCCACAAGAGACTCAGTCATACTAATCGTAATTATTTTAAACCCACTTTGTGATACGTCCAACATATTTATCACCTCTGAGTATAATTACGTTGATGGCCTTGTCCCTTGAGAGTATTTTTTTCTCTTGTTTTTGTCTTTCACATTGTTTGTTTGAATATGAGGCGTTATGTCTAGAACAGTATAGAATAATGCATTTGATACATGTTTAATAGATAAATAATGTATTTGCCTTGAATTGGTATATCTCTTCCCATTCTAATTGATTAGTGTGGGAATTTTAGTCTGTTTAGTCAGAAGTTGGGCTGAGTGTGGGCTTCATTGTTGCTATGGTTACTTTCAGTGCCCAGAGGCTTCAAATTTATCTGATGTTATTGGCTGTTACTCAAATGTTACCTTGTGCTTAGGATGATGGCAAATTTTCTCAATGTTGTCATTTTATTCTCAGCTTTTCATCTTCTGTGTATGCCTGCAGCACTTAGGTCTCTCTGCAGGCTTTTCTTCTTCCCCCAGGAGTAGATGGCTGTTGCTTAATATTTGATTCCTGTTAAACTAGTAGCGAAGGGCAAAGAGAGGTTTCTCTTGTTCTGTTCTAGCCTCAATCATATTCAAAAACCTATGTGCTTGGTCTTATGACTGGCAGCCAAACTTCCTGTATTTCTGGCAGGGCTTGTGTGAGATAATGTTTCCTACCCCTTCCCCAGCCAGAAGATACCTCTATTGCCATTGGAATAGGATCCTGAACCCTGAGCTATTTACTGTCCTCCCCACCCCAGACCTGAAGTTTTTTTTTTTCTTATACTCTTCCCCCAGTCAGAATGGATCGTTATCTGCCATGGAGGTAATGGGCTTTGTTGACATTTCTCAGAAAATCAGACATTTTTGTTCAATGGGGGGAAAAGGCTGGCCTTCTTTCCTTTATCACAGAGGTAGCTACTTCCCTCCTCCAATTGCATATCAACAGGGGGAGCTATCTCTAATCAATCTCTTACTCTTCACCATCCTGCTTCTTAGCACCCAATGGAGGGCCATGAAGAAGAAGAGCCTACAGAGGGTACACACTCTGCTCTTGTCTGTATCTTGTAGGAGATCTATACTCCAACACTAGCCCAGTCTTGATTATTTGCAACTTGTTACCAATTTGGTCTGAATTCTTCTCACCTACTTGTATAGCTCCAGCCCATCTTCCTTCAGTGCTCTATCACAAGTGATACAGTGTTTACAAACAGCCTGTCTTTGAGGAGCTGCTTTTCCTTGATTTTAGGATACTTGGTTTCTTATAAATCTCAAATCTCAGATGGATTCAAGGAAATTTATGATTATGTAATCTATTTATTTGTTCTTGCTGTTATCCTATATTCTAGTCAGAAACCCAAAATTCTGTTTATATATAATGTAAATATGATTTTCTAAATTCCTTTTAAATGAACATATATTACCTTAACAGTAAGAAAGACAAATAAATAAGATAAGTCTTAGAGAATGCTAAATGACATGGAATAATACATTTATAATATGATTTCATGTTTAAAGACAACTTTACGCCTTTCTTTGATATTTCATATATAAGTATAAACAAAAACACAAACCTTAATATTAATTCCTCAAATTTCTTTGACATAGTCAAAGTAAAGGGAAAAATTAATATCAATTCAGGTGGAGAAAGAGAAAAAAGAAATCTCTGTTCCCCTTTTAGAAAAAAGTTCTTTAATTTATTTCTCAATGTTATATTCTCTCTCAGTTTTTAAAAAACATATCAGATTTTAGTGACTTGAAATTAATAGTTAAGTATATTTGTGAAATAATTAAAACCAAGAATAATTTGTCATTGATTATACAGTGTTTCAATTAGTAAGGAGAAACCTATCTCTAGCTACAAGGTATTAGTTAATTATGTAGGGCCTAGAAATTATGTAGCACTTTATAAAACAATAGAAATAAGCAAAATATCAGATACTAGCAATAGGGTAGAGTATATTGGATTTTGAATAATATTAACAGTTTAATTTGATGCTTTAAATGCTTGAAAATGCAAAATAAAGATAAGGGAATACTGATCAGTGAAGAAATTCACTGTGTAGTTTACTAAGAGGGAAATCAGAGGAATTTTAATTACTAAAAAGACAATAGGATTTATGGTGGCAATGCTGATTGAAAATTAAAATATAACTCTATTAATAGGATGGATGAATCTATAGGTCTTTATACAGTTGGTGAAATATATTCCATTATTCATTGGTCTGAATAGGTCTTCAGTTCATTTTCCCAGTTAGGAGTGGGTATGCCAGGATAACCAGTAGTTCATGGTCCTTTATTAGCTTCAGCTTCTTCAAGACAATTGTAATAGAACAAACAGTTTTGATCTCTACTAGGCAAATGATGCTTAATTGGAACATTTTCCTTTGTTTGCACATGATTTTATTTCTGTTCATCTTTCAGTAAGGCTTCATACCATCATCATCAGCACAACCACTGTGCATTTACTGCAGAAAGAATTAGACTCATTAAGTCTAGAAAATTTGAAACTGAGAAAAATAAGATACTTTAAAAGGAGTACAAGTAGCTTGCACAAATTATAACTAATTAAATAACATAAATTGCATTACTAGAAGGCATTGTATATTTTACTTCTGACTACATAAATTCAAGTATGTCTATCAACTGATTATAAAGGATAAATCCATCAAATTGATACTACAATATATTATGTTCAGTAGCTGCTCCAAGACTCCTAATTATGAAGGTCTTAAAATTGGCATTCTAATGAAAGGAGGGACTAGGTTGTATTTATTAATAAGCACTCTGTTCTTGTATAGATTGTAAGCTTACTTAGCATGACTTGTGAAAAATGGAAATTATGTGTATGTATTTTGGAACTAGTAATTATGTGTATGTTTTCTCTTAAAATGGAGCTGGGTGGTAGGGATTGTTTTAATCTCTGAGCCATCCTGTGAACACCAGTGGCTAAAATTTTAACCATTTGGAATGAAACAAAGAATGTAAATACTTTGTGAAAATTCTGTTTTCTCCAACTTGTGTCTTAGGTTTCTGTTCAAGTATTTCCTCTACTACTCTGAAAGACTAGAAAGAGAAGAAAGTAGAATATCTGAATGTCTGAATTGTGTGTGTGTGTGTGTGTGTGTGTGTGTGTGTGTGTGTGTGTGTGTGTTTTGAGACAGAGTCTCACTTTGTTGCCCGGGCTAGAGTGCTGTGGCATTAGCCTAGCTCACAGCAACCTCAAACTCCTGGGCTGAAGGGATCCTTCTGTCTCAGCCTCCCGAGTAGCTGGGACTACAGGCATGCGCCACCATGCCCGGCTAATTTTTTCTATATATATCTAGTTGGCCAATTAATTTCTTTCTATTATTAGTAGAGAAGGGGTCTCGCTCTTGCTCAGGCTGGTTTTGAACTCGGATCTTGAGCAATCCACCCGCCTCGGCCTCCCAGAGTGCTAGGATTACAGGCGTGAGCCACCACGCCCGGCCTTGAATTGTGTGTTTTATGGCATGGATAAGCAGTGGAGTTGGAAGTTCAGGAGTGCCATTGTTGGAGAATGTTCATGAGGAATTTTATACCAAAAATGGAATTATTGGCATCTGCCAAATGATTGAGGATAAAAACTTAATACTATTAGGTTTCTTGAGAACAAAAATCTCTTAAATAAAAGATTCCCTGGTGTGATGGTTACTTTTATGTATCAACTTCACTGGGCAATGGGGTCCCCAGACTTTTGGCAAAATATGATTCTGAGTGTCTTTGTGAAAGTGTTTCTGGGTGAAATTAACAAATAAATCAGAATACAGAGTGAAGAAGATTGTCTTCCTAATGTGGATGGGCCCTTTCCAATCAATTAAAGATCTTAACAGGACAAGAAAGATGAGAAAGAGGGAACTTCTATAGCATAGAAGACACAGAATACAACTATAGTTCCATAGTTGTATTCCAACTACAGAATTTGGGAATTCTCAGACCCTGCAATTTCATGAGCAAATTTCTTATAATAAATCAACCATCTCTCTCTTTTTCTTTGTCTCTTTCTTTGTGTATCTTTACACTAATTTCTGTACATCTGCAATAACAGTTGTTTCTTATTATTTTTTAATTTACTTTCATTGCTCAGGTATTACCAAAAATTTGACACTTGTATCTGAGGCTACCTATCAGAAGAATGAGGACAAGTGTTTTAGGGGAAGAAAAGGGAGGTTCATTAATTTCCTGGAAAATGAGAAGAATGGCAGACTCATGTCTTAAGGTACCATTTTCCTATCTATAATAATAAATACAGAGCTTTTATAGCGAAGGTTTAAGCTTTAGGCTATTGTTGTTTAACTATAGATGATGGTCCTTATCTATTCCTTCTCCAGCAAAGACAATCTCATGACTTCCCCTGGACAATTCTGTTAAGCCATCTCCTGTGGTACAAAGAACAAAGGACACTCCTTGCCCCTCTGATCACGGGCCATGGGCAGGAATGTAGGTTTTAATTCCTAAGAAGAATAGGGGAGGTTTTAAAGAGACAATTCATAAAATATTTTATTCTTTTTTAGGCTTCTCTCCGTTACACAGAGACTTTTTTCCTTGAAGATGTGATTACGATGTATGTTGGGTAGGGATGTTTGGCTTTACTTCTGGGTGTGTACATTAGAAAAAACACTGTATCATTTCCTTGGGTATAAATAGCCTTAGTTTGGTGTTTTTCTCAAATGCTGGTTGTAGCAGTGTACCAGGCAGGTTATCAATATCATGGCCTCCTGAGCATCTTGGGTAGCATGGGCAATAGGGTAACAGTGGCTGTGAGAACCTTATCTAGTGCCCAGTTGCTGTGCTCTCGTGCCCGCAGTTGGCATAATGGGCTATGCAGCCTGACCTGCAGGCCAGTAGGTGGCACTTTCAGATAAGAGTCAGCTTTAACAGCAGTATGGTTACTACTTGACCTCTGTTAATTGAGAGAAATTCTCTGGTGTCCTAGGTAATGGGTCGGGCTGTGGAATTTATACAGGAGCCTTGGTCCTTTGCTCCATCTTGGAGAAGGGAGGGCAAAGCTTGGCAGAGCTGGACTGATGAAGACTTTCAGGACCCCAATGGTGGGCGCAAGCACTGGCCCTAACTGGGGTAATGGGGCAGCTCTCAGGCCTCTCACAAAATGCCTTTGTAAAGGACAACTGCTGTTCCAGCAAGCTTTCAGCACAGAGAGGGAGGGAGGACCCATCCCAGTGCCATGGTCTTAGCCAGTGGATCTGATACCTGCTTTCCTCTCATGTCTCAGACCCAGTGGGGCCCACTCCTTCATCCTAAACTGTGGAAGGCAGTGAAGATATTCAGTTAGTCACTGCAATCTGTCTCTAGTCTGTAATGCAGCCCTGGCCTTAGCAGTTGCCACCCAGGGTCAATATTGTGCCCTCCCAGTAACTCTCGTCCTTCTCCATCCCTGGGAGCATCCTGGTTCCAGCTCCAGTGGCCAGAGCCCATGCTACACTCATATCTCAGGTCTGGCTGCAGGGTCCCCTCCCTCATTTGAGCCCCAGTTCTCCATGCCCTGGCCCAAATCTCTCTAATGCCCAAAACTGTTACTGCTCCTACCTCTTAGTACCCTGCACACCTTGCCAAGAGCTAAGATTGAGAATGGAGTTCTATTATAGGTGCCTATGTCTAGAGGAGTACATGGGACTCCTAGAGCAGTTCCTTCTCACAGTCTCCTGGGCACTCTCCAACTTTTATCCAAGGCTTAGGAGAGCCAGGATGCTCTCTTGTGGTCTATATTGCACAATTCCTTGGTGGGGAAGTGGACAACAGGGAGACACTCACTCACTCTTTCTTACATTAGGGATTCTCATCTGGTTTTCAGCTGTTCCTGACCACATGGGATGCCTGCCCTCCTTCTCTTTCCCAGATTCTGGAGTTTCCTTTCATTTTGTCTGCTGAACTCCCATGTCCCCTCTTGGATAAATTGTTCAAAATGTGATTGTCTACATCCTATTTTGGTTCTTCTTAGTGAATGTTGCCTGCTGAAAATGTCTCTAGTTAGCCATCTTGGGGAAAAAAAAAATGGATGAGGTTTTTGAATTGATTCTGGGGTTTCCGAAATTTATCTTTAACTATATTTAAATATGCTAATTACTCTATTTATAGTATTAAAGAGAGCATGAATAATTCATTGTTTAATGAAGATATCCAAAGTATCGTCATTAGATACTCCTAATTAAGCTCTTATAAGAAGCAAAGAGCTGGATAATTGTGTATAAAATATTTTATACATTTTTGGAAAACTATTAAACATAATCAGATTGGCAGGTTTCACTTAATGTCACTGAACAAAGTGGGAAAAACATAATTACCCCAGGAAAAAAATAATTTGAATTTTCAATTGAATCATCATATAAATAATTTGAAAGCTTCTATGTGTACCTTGGACAAGATCCTTATTTCCTGTAGCCACAGGGCTAATTTTTGAAACTCAAACCCAGAATCCCATCTAGTGACTGGAAGAATTACAGTGCAAGTTGAACTCTTAACCTTACTGGGTTTCTACTATGAAACTGAGGGCATTGATTGGGAAGAGTGATATCCTGATTGTCGGAATGGAGACGTGCACGAACACCCTGATAAAGCTGGAGGCATTGAACCCTGAATTCTATTGAGTCTTCTTCGTCAGTGGTAGAAGCCTCATGACTCTCAATGGGAGTGGCATCTCCATCTCCAATGGGACCAGACTCTTCCTTTCCAATGGGAATTTTCTCTCCATCCCTATCTGAGGGAATTAATGCTGCCCAATGGCTAGGGAACTGTAATTGACTCCCCTGAGGCAGCTGACAAGCAAGATGATGCTGAGTCTCCTCATGATCCACCTCCACCACCCTTCTTTGCTTCTACAATATAACTAGATTTAAATGTCAACAGACCCCTAAACATGAGGTAAAAAGTATGGCTCATAAGGAGATACACTACTATCCTAAAGAAATTACTTGCATTTTCTAATTTATACAAATAGAAATCCAGAAAATATGTGTAGGAATGGATATTAAAGATGTAGAATAATGTTAGAAGGAAGATAAAATTGGATTAAGTAAATTTTTTAATATGGGCCCACTAAGAATAAATTATATATTTAATATTGCAGCTTGGGGAGTTAGAAAGGGCTCTGTTTGCTTGAATGGCTGAAATATGGACCAACAAGGAGGCCTATAGTGAGCCAGTTGGAAATGCCAGAAATGCTATTGGTTTAATGTAGAGGACGATATTCAAAGGCTTAGAGAGATTGAAAAGTTAAAGTAGATTTTTATTTAGTGCCTATCTATTCACCCACACTGAGAGGGTCCAAAAGATACATCTTTAACCAACACTGTGAGAAATAAATTTGAGCTGAGGTCCCTGGCATCCTGGAAGAGGCCAGTGATGCCTCTTTTTTGCAGGCCATATCTTACAGTGGGAACTTCATTTGCTTAATTGAGAAGCTGAAATTCAATGGGAATAATTGGATTCTGGGATCCAGGGGCAGAGTAGTGACACTCCAGAGCTAAAGGCAAAGTAGGTGTGGTTCACATAATAAGTGGAACAGTCAAAGCAGTAATCAGTATAGTTTGAATTGTGCAGACTTATGGTATTGGCTAGTTGTTCATGGTGTTTCTAGAAGTTAAATAAATAAGAAACCCACTAAATTCTTACTTGATCTATGGAAGCAGAATATCTGCAAGTCAAGTCAACAAAAGTCTAACCTGAATCATAAAAACACAGAATCATGACCCTTAAATCAATTACTAGACTTGAAGCAGGTTATAGACCCCAGAATCTTTTGAATGAAGAGGAGGCCAATTCCTCTTGAGGAAGGATTGTGGTACACTACCAGAAATTTACACTGTTAGTGATAAATTTATGTTCACTTTCCCCAAAGAGGTGTAATGGCCTTTTACTAGGTGTTTAAGTTTTTCTTTTTTTTTCTGTTGCTGAAAACAGGATACTTAAAGCTGAGTAATTGATAAAGAAAATGAATTTATTTCTTACAATTAGGGAGGTTGATGAGTCCAACGTCAAAGGGCCACACTGGTGAGGGCCTTCATGATGATGGATAGCCTCTGCAAGGTCCCAAGATGGTTCAGGGTATCATATGGCAAGGGAGCTGAGAATGTTAAGTCAGGTCTCTCTGTTCTAATAAAGTCACCAGTTATATTCCAAGGATAACTTATTTTCTCCTTAACCCATTGATTCATTAATCTATGGATGAATTAATCCATATATGAGGAAAGAGCCCTTAAGACCCAATTATCTTTTAAAAGCCCCATCTCTCCAGAATTGCTTGAGGTCAGAAATTTGAGGCCAGTCTGAGCAAGAGTGAGACCCAGTCTCTACAGAAAATAGAAAAATTAGCTGAGCATGGTGTTGTGCACCTGTAGTCCCAGCTACTTGGTAGGTTGAGGCAGGAGGATCCTTTCAGCCCAGTAGTTTGAGGTTTCTGTGAATTATGATGATGCCACCATACTCACACTCTAGCTGGGGCCACAAACAAGACTCTGTCTCAAAAAAAAAAAAAAATAGACCCATAAACGCTCCAGTCCTCAATATTGCCACATTAAGGTTTATATTTCAACGTGAATTTTGGAAGGGACAAATATTTAAACCATAGGACCTAAGTAATTTTTCATTGATAGAAAGGAAATACTCATTAGATATTTTAAGGAATATTGGAAACTGACTCTGGACTTGCAGTAATTCCAGGAAAACCAAAACATTACTTTTACCCAACTGTCCAGTCGTAATAGTGGCAAATGGGGGTCAGGTGATCAATGGAGTTTTAGCTCAGATCTGTCACACAGTGTGGCCAGTGCTTCTAGATAAATAAGAAATCTCATGGTTATTTCCCAAGTTCTTGAGTGAAAATTTGGAATAGATATGCTTAGTGGATGGAAGAATCCCCACATTAGTTTCCTGACCTATGGAATCAGGGCTGATATTTTGGGAACAGTCAAGTTAAAACTACTAAAACTGCCTGTCTCTAGAAAAACAGTAAACCAAAAACAATACCATCCACATTCCTGGAATAATTGCAAATATTAATGCCATTGTCAAAGACTTGAACAATGTAGGATGGTTATTTCCATCATATCTTCATTCAACTAGCCTATTTGGCTTATCTGAGGGCAGAAAGATCTTGGAGAATGATAGTGAATTATCTATCCTAAGCTTAACCAAGTGGTGACTCCAATTGCAACTGATGTACCAGATATTTTATTTCCTGAGCAAATTAGCACATACCTAGTACCTGATATGCAGTTATTGAACTGGCAAATGTCTTTTTCTCATCACTGTTCATAACACCACATGAAGCAGTTTGCTTTCAGCTGTCAGAGCCAGAAATACATTTTCACTTTCTTGCCTCAGGGTTATATCAGTGCTCCAGTCCTATGTCATAATTTAGTTTGCAAAGGCCTTGATTACCTTTTCTTCCATAAAATATTACATTGGCTCATTATATTGATGACATTATGCTGATTGGCAAGAAGTGGCAACCACTGTAGACTTATTGGTAAGACATTGGCATATCAGAGGGCGGAAAATAAGTCTGATAAATATTCAGGGGCTTTTTAGCTCAGTGAAGTTTCTCAGGATTCACAGGTGTGGGGCATGCTGAGATAGTCCTTCTATGGTGAAGGATAACATGTTATGTCTGGCCTCTCCCACAACCCCAAGCGAAGCACAATGCCTAGTAAACTTATTTGGATTTTAGAGACAATATTTGGTTATTTTACTTCAGTCCATTTGCTGAGTGACCTGAAAAGCTGCTTGTTTTCCATGGGCCCCAGGACAGGAGAAGGCTTTACAATAGGTCCAGGCTACTGTGTAAGCTGCTCTGCCACTCGGACCATGTGATCCAGCAGATCCAATGGTGTTTAAATCTTCAGTGGCAGATATGGATGCTATTTGGAGTAAAGCCCTGGCATTCTCTGCAGACATCTGCACTCTTTTTAAGAAACAACTTTGGGCCTGCTATTAAGCTTTAGCAAAAACTGAACACTTAACCATGGGTCACCAAGTTACCCTGAGACCTATTATGTACTGGGTTGCCTATTATGTACTGGGTGTTATCTGACACTTTTGGTGGCAGCTGGTTAAGGAGTAGCTAGATAACTGGTAAGGCTTTATTGCTGTGTGAGTCTGTGGTAGTGTTTCCAGAGGAGATTAGCATGTGAATCAGTGGACTGATTAGGGAAGATCTGCCCTTCCCCAAAAACCTGCTGATAGGCACCATCCAATCAGCTGGGGGCCCAGATAGAACAAAAAAGAGCTAAAGGGATTTCCTCCCTGTCTCTCCCGGTGCTAGAGAATTCTCCTCTTCCTGACTTTAGAAGTTAGAACTCCAGGTTCTCTGGCCTTGGGACTCTAAAACTTACACAGTTCTGCCCTTCCAGATTCTCAGGGATTTGGCCTCTGACTGAGAATTACACCATCAGCTTCCATGGTTTTGAAGCTTGCAGACATGGACTCAACCATGCTACCAGCATCCCAGGGTGCCCAGCTTATAGCAAGGTTGTTGTGTGATTTCTCAGCCTCCATAATCACATGAACCAATTCTCCTAATAAACCTCCTCTCATATATTTATAGCTATCTATCTATCTATCCATCTATCTATCTATCTTATTGATTCTGTCTCTTTGGGGAACACTGGCTCTTTCTTATACACCCCAAGCCATAAAGTTGAGATGCATGGCAGGACTCCATCATAAAATGGAATTGATATGTATGTGATCAGGCCCAAAGAAACTCTGAAGGCTCAAATAAGTTACATAAAATATGGCCCAAATGCCCGTAATCACCATGTCTACCACACTGTCTTCTCTCCCCAGTCTGTGCCTATGGCCTCATGGGGAATTTCTTATGATAAATTGACAGAGAAAGAGAGGACTCAGGCCTGGTTTCCAGATGGGTCTACATAGTGTACAAGCACAATCCCAAGGTGGACAGTTGCTGTACTATAGCCCCATTCTGAGACATCCTTGAAGGACAATGGTGATGAAAAATCCTCCCAGTGGACATAACTAGAATTATGAGTGGTACACCTGGTTATTCACTTTTCTTGAAAGAAGAAATGGCCAGACATGTGATTATATAATGATTAATGGGCTGTGGCTGATGATTTGGCTGTATGGTCAGGAATTTGGTAGGAACGTTATTGGGAAACTGGTGACAAGGGAATTGGGGAAAAGATATGTGGACAGACCTCTCTTTTTTGGAAAAAAACATGAAGATATCTGTGTTCCATGTGAATGCTTACTAAAGGGTGACCTCTGCTAGGATTTTAATAATCAAGTGAATAGAATGTTCCATTGTGGGGATTGAAGTTGTGCATGGGCTCCCTAACATGGACTTCTACTCACCAAGGCCTATCTAGCTACAGCAACAGCTGAGTGTCCATTCTACCAATAGCAGAGATATGCAGCATTGAGTATCTATTCCTTGGGATGATCAGCCAGTTACCTTGTAGCATATTGATTACATTGGATTGCTTCCAATATGAAAGGGCAGTGTTTTGTTTTTACTATAATAGACATTTATTCCAGATATAAATTTGCCTTTTCTATATGCAATAGTTCTGCCAAAAATACCATTTGTTTATTTACAGAATGCATTATCCATTGTCATGGTATTCCACACAGCATTGTTCCTGATCAGTAGAACTCATCTCACAGTAAATTGTTAAGAAATGGGCCCAGGCTTAGGTAATTCACTGGTCTTTTCATATTCCCCACCATTTAAAAGGAGGACTTGATAATATGGTGGGATGTCCTTTTGAAGACTCAGATGCATTGCCAGCTAGGTGGAAATATTTTTCAAAGCTTGGACAAAGTTCTTCAGAAGGCTTCATTGCTCTGAATCAGCATTTAATGTATGATTCTGTTTCTCCAATGGCCAAGATTCATGGTCCGGAAATCAATGGGTGGTGGAAACTGAAGTAGCAAAACTATTAACTTTAATGGCCTGCTAGCAAAATTTTTGTTTCTGCTTTTCATGATTTTATGTTCTACTTGCCTAGAGTTCTTTGTTCTAAATAGAGAAATGCTTCCATCAGGAGAAACAAAAATGATTCATTTCAACTGGAAGTTAAGACTACCTCCTAGCCACTTGGGATCTCTCACTCTTTGAATCAAGCAAAAAAGTGAATAACTATGCTGGCTAGGGTGATTGATCTTGACTACTAAGGGAAAATTGGACTGTTACTCCATAATGAAGATAAAGATTACTATGTATGAAATATAGGAGATCCCTTGGGGCATCTCTCATTATTACTATGCCCTGTGATTAAGGCCAATAGCAGACTACAACAATCCAATCCAGGCAGGATTGCTAACGGATCAGACCCTTCATGTATGAAGGTTTGTATCACTCCACTTGATAAAAAACTATCACCAGCTTAAGTGCTTGCTGAAAGCAAAGGAAATACAGAATGGGCAGTTGGAAAAATGTAGTTATAACTCCCAGCTGTTACCTATATGTGACCATTTACAGATGTGAGGATGGCAATTATTGTGAATATTTTTTTCATATTTTGTTATGAATGTGTTTATGTGTATATGTATATATATTTTTTGTTTTCTTCCCTCTCTTATTATCTTACCATGTAACATAAGATGTATTTGCTTTATATCCTAGTATTTAAATATTGTTAATTTTACCTTATAATATTTAAATTACATATATAAAGAGAAGAGTAGAAGTGTAAACATCACTCAGGACTTTATCTCCTTTTCTGGGGTAAGGATTAGTGGGCTTACAGTTATAAACAGGATAGTCATATCATAATTGGTGAAATTATGACTTTGTTATTGTCTTTATTTGGGGATTACATATGGTTTAAGGAGATATGTATGAGTGTCAAGTGAAGAAGGTGGTAGACTTGTGATTGTTAATTTTATGTGTCAACCTGACTATACCATGGGTTACCCAAAATTTAGTCAAACATTATTCTGGGTGTATCTATGAAGGTGTTCTGCATGAGATTAACATTTTAACTGGTAGACTTAGTAAAGCAGACGGCCCTCCCTAAAGTGGCGGAACCTCATCCAATCAATTGAAGATTTGAATAGAATAAAAAAGGTTGAGGGCCGGGCGCGGTGGCTCATGCCTGTAATCCTAGCACTCTGGGAGGCCGAGGCGGGAGGATTGCTCAAGGTCAGGAGTTCGAAACCAGCCTGAGCAAGAGCGAGACCCCGTCTCTACTAATAATAGAAACAAATTAATTGGCCAACTAAGTATATATAGAA
>CAUYRT010086863.1:0-16052 GCA_963574885.1 Lepilemur ruficaudatus | reverse complement strand
GCCGCAACATAGCCCACCTCTAACCAAAAACCCCTCGCCAAATCCAGCGTTTGGCCTGGCCACCAAAATGTCTTGGATTTCCTGGTTTAGCCAACGGGGCCACCCCTTCTTTTTTTTTTTTTTTTTTTTTTTTTAAGTAAAGCTTTCCTATAAACAGACTGTGATCTGGGTTTGCCAGAATAACCACACTCTTAACAATCTTACCTTAAGGGAAAGACTATTTCAACAACAAAAAAAAATGGATAGGTGTAATTTTCTTTGAACCAAACTGAAGAAGGAAAATAATATGTATTACAGAAATCTCCCATTCTTTTTCATTTCTAAATATTAATGCTGCGGTTTTAAGAGGGAGGCTTCTAAAAACCTCCACAGAGGAAGGATGGTTTATCGTCTACAGGAGTTTCCATTTTGGTTCTTTCTCATTTAACAAAATAACAGGAGGAAAGAGAAAAGGGGATGTTAAAAATGATCATGAAAACAGTTAAAAAAAACCACAAGGTGGCAGAAAAAATGGACTCTGCTATCCCTAAGGGGAACAAAGTAAAACTGAAGCCCAAAATGTAGAAACACAGATCATTATGTATCCTTCATGTTAATAACGTTCCAGAATGGATGTTTCTGAAGGAAACATCAAGAACTGAAACAAAGCCCTTGAACAAAGATTAGTAATTTCTGATAAGGGGAAAGCTAGTGCAAGCAAGGAAGAGAAGCCGGCACAGAAGGAAAGTCTGTAGCCTAGAGAGCAACCTGGCATTTAGCAGCATTTGCCAACATACGTATGTATACACACAAGCTCAATTAGCAATATGTATTCACCAAGCATTGATATACTACTGCTTATTATTTGCCAGTCACTGGCAAATAAAACTTCCAAGCACTTTTTACAAATATGAATGCATTTATTCTTCATAATTATCTTTGCAAGAACAGAGAAGTTAAGTAACCTGCCCACAGTCATTCAGCTGATGAGTGGCAGAGAAACCTTGGCTGGCTGGCTCCAGCATTTGTGCTCATAATCTCTACATTCTTCCTCTCTGGAGGATGCCCTCGGTCCCTGCCACTTTTGAAGTCTACCTCTCCAGCCTTCCAATAATTCTGCAAGCCAACCTGCATGGCAACATCCTTCTAGTAATTTCAGAGTTGGTTTCTCTTGTTTGCAATCAAAACCCCTGACTGACTCCATCCCAAATCCAATTATAAAGAAGAGTGTATGTGAACACAAAAGCCTCCACTGTATCCTGCCCCAGTAACGAGTCAATTACCTGAAGAACACTGAGAAGAGGGGGTGGGCAGGGGCATGCATGTTTATAAATGGGCCAAATTCTCATCTCACAAGACGGGGAAAAACAGCTCTTGGGAAACTTATGAAAGCAAGAAATAGTGGTGTTCGTTATTCCTCTCAATGTCAAGAAGACAGGTGGATTTCCTGTGGTCAGCTACACAAGGTCACAGTTTTCTACCAGAGTCTACTGTGACAAGCAGCTACGAGTATCTTTAAGCCACAATTCCCTGTACTTCAAACACATAGAAATTTAAGAACTGGAAAAAGTCAGGGGTGGATAAAGGGAATAAATGCTCTCCTTTATGTCCAGTCAGCTCCCTATCATCCCACACGGGCTATCTTCCACCTTATCTTCCTGCGCCTACCCCAGGGCTGGGCCTGCAGGCAGCTGGCACTATGCCTATCCAGCTCTGAGGGCGGAGCCCGGACACTGGGCAGATGCGGCCTGAGGACAAGGGGGTGGGGGTGGAGGGCCACAGCCCACTGCCAACCCTGGGGGAAGGACACACTAGAATGGTCACAGAATGCCATCTAGTTCTACTTCCCTGAACCAAAAACACTGATATTTAAAAAAATGTCCTAGAGGCAAATACTACCATTTAGTTATTTAAAAAGCATCTCCTTTCCCTCTCTGTCTCTCACGTGAAGTCACTTATACAACAGAGACAACTTTTCATTCAAACACACACGTACACAATCTTACTCACAATTTCTTAAATAAGAGTCTCGGGGAACCCAAGAGACTTTCCATACAGAAGAGACAACCTTTGGTCATGTTTCTGACAATTATAATCCTCTCAATACTGGAAACTTATCTTGGGTTCTTGTTGATTATTAGCTGATTAAGACAGAAAGCAAATCCCTAAATCTCAGCACCCCTTCCTTCCCTTCTCTGACTTCTCATTCTCAATGCTCCCGTTTAAGAACAGGTCCCTGGCCTCTATCACCTGGGCAACAACCCCTAAGGGTTTCCCTGCCTCAACTTCTCCTTTCTCTACTCTGCACAATCCTTGGAAAGAAACTAATCTTTCTGAGGAAATGCTTTTGTCAACTGATGGTAACTGTCACCTTACATCTGGGTTAGATCATGTCCAGATACAGTTTCACCTTTATTCTGTCTCAAAAGTCATGTGCCTACTACACGAAGTGGTTCCAAAATGCCCATGTGAGGCACAATAAGGGCAATATAATAAGGTTTTCATAAAACTAAATGGACTTAATTATGAAGAGCAGTCCTTTAGTGGTATACAAAGAGGTTATACACTAGTGGGGGAAGGCTGATCAGAAACTGCATGAATAAGTTAACTATCAATTATTTATGTTAGAAGGTGGGAGAGGACTAGGACATGAGGAGAAGGTTGCGGTCACAATCTTAAAATAGGATGGCCTCACTGAAAGAATGGCCTTTGAGCAAGGCAGGTGAGTGGGTATCTGGAGAAAGAGGGTTTCAGATGAGAAAACAAGTGCGAAGGCCCTGAGGTCAGAGGATGCCCAGCATGATGAGCAAGAAGCCCAGTGAGCAAGATTGCTCTTGATGAGCAAGAAGGACTACAGCAGTGCAAGGGGACAAGAACAAGGCTCTATGAGATCTGAGGAAGAGACAGTTTTCATTTGTCTATGAAGCACGTACTTTGCAATGTTAACACACCACTCACATTTATACCTAATGTAAAATATGTCAGAATCTCTGTGCAAATCAAAGTACTGTATATGCAACCATTGTTGCCTAATAACTAACCTTGATTGTTATTTTACTTGGCTTTGTTCTTTTCGTACTGTAACAGCAAGTTTAATTTTTGAGATCAAAGAACTGTCAGTAGCACAATTGCTCAGTAAAAGTATTTTTAGCACATCTTCATTAAAAGGATACTCATGTACTGCATTTCATTTGAACTAGCAGATCTGTTCCATTGCTGACAGATTGCTTTCATTTCTTTCTTGAGGACTCAAAGAATAGGTATACCTGTTTCTTAGAGCTGTATCCCAAATTATTAGTTTGGATGTTATGCAGCACATAAAATAAGTCACATATCACCTTTACCCAGGTAACATAGATCTAAACCAGGTGAACAAACCCCAGCTCTTACGTCACCTCCACACTCAAGTTTTCCTCTCACAACCAGGCTCAGAGAGGTTGATTCTATACCTTTGTACTCCCAAGGTACTTTCTGTTCTAACATTGTAGTTAACACATTACATATTTTGAAGTGTGTATAGTTTTGTAAAACTAAATTGTAATACTATCAACATGTCTATCTCCCCTACTGGACTCTGAGTGGCTGAGGACTGGGATCATGCCTTTATTCATTTCTGTCTTCTCAGCTTCTAATGACTGAGGTAGACATTACTAATATCCATGCTTCTCTTCTCCTTCAAGGCTCCTGGGAAGATGACACTCCTCCGGTGCCTTAAACGAGTGAGGCCAGAAGACTTGCCTTGGCCAATGAAATGTGAGCAAAAGTCACTCCGAGTAGAGTGTTAAAAAAAACCTGTGTGCAATTCTCCATTCTTTCTTCACATGCTGCAATCATTGTGGGACAAGATAGTGACATGGAAATGTCAAGAGATAGAAGCAGAGCTGCCACATGGAGGACAGCCACCCTGGAGAGCAGCACCCAGATGCAACATGTTCTTTTTGTAAGCAAGAAATAAAAACGTTTGTTGTATTAAGCTATAAAGATTTTGGTGGGATCTTGTTGTTGTTGTTACTGCAGCAAAACCTAGACTACCCTGATGCACACATCAGAGAATAGGTGCACAACACAGATTTTTAGAAGGAAGAATAGATACCAGGAAAGTTAAAAGTGGGTGACTGCATCAAATGGCAGCCTGGGATGTGAGGGACAGGTGCTGCCTGTAGCACAGGAAACAATTAACAAAATCATAAATCCGCTTTGTCTTATGTTTAGCCTTGTATTCCCAAAGCTAATTGCTTAAGTAGAAGTTTCTACATTTATTACAGTCATTATGAAATGAAACTGGGTTTGAATTTCACAATCTTACCTCTCACCAGAGCAATATCTTCTTGTATATATCCTTTGTATCTATACTTCCCAAGGCAGCAGTCCATATTTAAAGCAAGTAGTTCTGAAAATATAATGCTTATCAGCAATCAATACATTTGTAAACTCTCTTCTCCCTAATGCAGACCAAGTAGATGGTGATTATTCAAACACTTGCAACCAGGTACCCTTCTCTTAGGGGTTGGGGGAGAGGGGGGATGTAAGAACCTAAATAGTCAAAAAAAAAATTAATAGAGAGGTTGGGTTGGGTAAGGGCTTCTCTGAGAGTCTGAACATGCAGAGGTGGGCTTCAATCACCCAAATTCCTGAAAAGGGCATCTAGCATCCTCTCCCATACAAAACAGAGCCCTCGGCTAGGGCCAGGTACACTGAGGGATGGGTGCCAGGATGAAGAAACAGGAGTGCGGTGCAGAGGAACAATGAGGGCAAACAAAAGGATGTGCTGATTCAGAGAAGAGGTGCTGGGAAAACAGCCCACCAGAAAAGCCTGCAGGGGAAAAGCTCGGGGGAGGAGAACAAGAAAACAGGAAATGCAAAGCCGAAGGAAATCAAACCCTAAACAAAGATGGATAGCTCATCCAAGGGAAGTGAGTAAGGAGATGAATCTTAAAAGCCAGGAGAAAAGCTAATCAAGCCTTCTTAGGGCCAAACCAGAACAGAAAGTAGACGTGAGGCTACTTTCCCCAGCCAGGCGGACAGGGAGAACATTCACTCTAGGCTGGAGGTGAAAATGAGGATTAGCATGAACTGTCCTCACCCCGGGGTCTGAGACTGGAAGAAGAAGCCTGTGTGACCCGGGCCCACCCACACCCCTCCTGCACACCCAGCTCCTTTTTGTTCCCGACCAGGACAGGGACCCTCCCGCCAGAGTGAGGTGCACCAGATCCTTGTCCTCTTCCGTCTACACTAACAGGAGGTGTCAGGCATGGCATCTTCCAGGAAGCCTTCACCCAGGAAAACCCATCCCCTTCCTGGCCAATGTGGGCTCCTCTCCTCCATGCTCCCAGCGGCTTGTCTTTCCAGGTACCCTTCAACCAAGCCTTACTGGGGAAATGACCAGAAAAAAGGGAAAATGGAGCAAAACGCAAGGCATTTTAACTGTGGACCGTGGAGTGAGGCATCATGACTTGCCTCAGTCATACAAGGTCATACTCTTGACTCCCTCACACATCCGTATTTTCTGACAAATATACGAAAACCCAGAAAGAGAGGAAAAATATTCCAGAGTTGATTTTTCCTCATAGAGAACTTTTCTTCTACCTAAAGAATTGTAACAACAGAAAATTTGAGGTCAAGGTCTTGTTTTGTCTTTAAATGTTTCATTAAGACAAGGTATTCAGATGTTGGAATCCGACCTTTACCACCCCAATATTATTCATAAGAGCCGTGAACTGGTTTCAACCTAGCATGACATTTCAATACAAAAGAACTGACACACACAGAGAACTGGAGTGTGCTGTGATCCTGCTTCATGGGAGGCTACTGTAAAAGATGATTTGGCTGAGCACCAAAACCATGAAAAATGTTTTTTATGGTACTGATACGCCCATCGCTGGAACCTATGGGCGAAGGAACGGAAGGTGTAATTATTCTATTCAACTATTTGTTACTTCGTGAATGTTGTTTTGGCAGGCATTTCAGAACATGTTTGCTATACTGTGACAAAATTTAGCAAGATCAAAGTGCCACATAAAGGTTTTATAACTCCTGTGTTAGGCTGGCAACGCTAAGGGTGCCTGGGGAAAAGGCAGGGGCAGGAGAAGGAATTTTGCCAGGCAGTTGTAGGGAAGGAATACAGATTCCTCACACAACAGCTTCTCTGACCCCAAACCCCACCATCCACGTTTAGGCACAGGAATGACAGAGGAGTGGCACTTGGGCCACATTCTGGCACAGTCCTAGCTCTGACCAGAGTTCCAGGGACCTCTCAGGACCCTCTGCAGGTAAGCCCAGCATCACTTCGAAGGCCAGGCCCTTCCCTTGCCTCTCTCACTATCCTCCTCCCGAACTCCAAGGATTAGGCTGCCTCCCTGCCTTAATCCCCACCAGTGCCCACTCCCTTCGTGAGTTTCTTCTCACCGCAGCTACACCTTCCACTGTCACGTTTTCCAGCACGCTCTTACCTGGGCTCCTACGTCAGTCAAGGGTTCTCTCAGAAAAGATCCTATCAAAGATGTGTGGGCAAGGTTCGGAGACCCCCAGGAGATGCTGCAGCAACAGAAACGAGGCCCGAGGGAGGGGGAGGCCCGGCTTCCCTGGAGGCTGGAGAGCATCGCAGCAAGTGAGGAGGGAACGCCCAGGGAGCTGCTGTTAGGTGGTCACAGTCACCGCCAGCCCCAGAGAGAAAAGAGGGAGCAGGGAGGAATAGGGACCCCTGGCCCCTCTCTCCTCCTGACCTCCCACTGACTGAACCCAAACCAAAGCTGGAGGGCAAGGCAGCCCTGGTGATGAATGTCTACTGAGGGCAGCCTCTGAGTGCAGCCCACAACAGGGACAGGCAGAGAGTACGTGGGACAGATAGAGAATGACCAGCACAGGGCATTATGCTCCAAATGCTTCTCACTTTTTTTTTTTTAACTGCCAGTCCCGCTGCAGAAACCAATAATGGGAAGTTTCCAATATTATTAATTCAATTACGTCCTTATATGCAGTCTTCCCATATGGGTTTGGCCTTCCATCACAGAGGTGGTAAACAGATAGCCAGGTGGACTCCTGGCCTCAGCAATTTCCTGATGATGAAGGTCACCAAACTTCTGAGGCCTTTTAGACAGACCACTGCTACTAAGTGTGGTCTGTGGATGCAGCATCAGCGTCCTCTGGAACTTGACAGAAATGCAGATTCCTGGGCCCCATCCATGAGCTGTTGAATCAAAGTCTCTAAGACTGGGACCCTGAATCAGTGTTATAACGAGCCCCCCAAGGATTCTGATGCATGCTGAAGTTTGAGAGGCTCTGCTTTAGTCCCCACCCTTCCCAGCATCTTGAAGCAGAACTGTCTGCAGATATCCTATCAGAGACCCTGCACCAAGAGAAGTCCAGCCCAAGAGGCCCCCAACTCTTTTAACTTCCTCGCTATGGCCTTCATGTCAATGATGATGTCACTGACAATAGCAGCAGCTCACACTTACTGAGCATGTTCTGCATAACTAGGTGGACACTGTCTTTACTTCACAGATGGTGAGGTTGTTGCATACAGAAAAGCAAAGTAACTTACTTGCCTTTGACTCCGTAAAAGAAAGAAATACTTCATTTCTTAAGGAGTTATGAAAACAGTAAAAGGATATATATGAATCCACTTTGTAAAGTATTACATAATGATGGCAGAGTGAACACATAACTACCAATGAACTGAACTTGTTAGGTATTTTGAAGCTCGAACATCATTTGAGATACTCAAGGCATAGACTAGAATATATCTAGGCAGTTTTTTTTAAGGAGTTACGTGCCAACAGCAGTGGGAAATTTGAAAGCTTCAACAGGTGCTATTTGAAAATTTGTGATAAAGTTGAAATAGCAGAGGAAAGTAAATATTGATACTAATTTGAAGCTAAGAAATGGCTTTCATTGATAACAAGAAATAGCAACAGACTTCTTATCCAAAAGAAGAGAAAACCACCTGGTAATATCTCTGACAAATAGGGTTACTGCACTAAGTTCTCTTCTGACTCCTCTCCCAAAATTCTGTTTATGACCAAAGAAACTACTTAATCTTCTAGAAATAGATTTATAGACATGTTCTTTACTCTTTTGAGATGAAAGATCGATTTAATCAGATTCCTTTTGCATCTTCAAATGCTCCCTCAGAGATATGGTTAATATTGAAGACCCATCTTTCCTTCTGTCTAAGATATGCCCTCAAATGTTCTGCAGGTTGAGTTGGCATCTCAGCCTAGAAAGACCACTGCTCTGACCTTGGTCAGACAAGGAGCACGAAATAAACACTGATTCCCTATCCCACCATTGATTCCCATGATAGAATATTGGTATTCCATTTTGGAGACAGAGATTCAGAGAGGTTATTTGATTTACTCCAGCTCACACAGCCATTGAGTGACAAACTCACAGAAAAATGTTCTCTCTACTCTACCATGTCCAAACTGTATTTTAATGGATTGAAATAGCCATCATAATTCCCCTGGTCTCTACAAGTTACCATCACCTCCTCTTCTCAACCTTTTTAAAAAAAATTTTTTTACAAAAGATTTCATACCTATACACAAACTCACAGCTCAACATGATGAGTCAACCATTTGCAGTGTTTATTTATTATCGCCAACATTTAAAGTGTTAGAGCAAGCAGAAGTGATAAGGTGTTCACCTCCCTCAATAGTAACAGGAGAGAGTAAAACAAATTTACAGTCAGCACCAAAGCCCTAAGTGTTAGGCAATCCCAAGTATTTGCATGTATACCTCATAACAGCTGCAGGTAAATGATTTGACAAGGTCAAATTCAACTGAACAAAACCACCAATGGGGCTGGAGTTTAAGTTGCTAGACCAGTTAGAAAAAAACACAGGAAGACAATCAGCTAGAATGAAAAAAACCTTGGTTTTCAGGACTCTTTAACTTTAGTAAAGGTTTGTTTTGCCTTACTAGAAATCCTGAATTATGTTTTCTCTACAGATAACACAAATGGTGCAAAATGAAAAGAAAAGAATTTTATAGGTGAGAAGCCAATGTCCCATAAACAAAGCAGATAAAATACAAAACAGATTAAACTGAGTCACAGAAGGTAAAATCTGCCAATTCATCACACAGATTATGGTGACTCAAAGGCAAGTCTGAATCTATTGTCATTTGGTTATATTCATGATTCTCAGTTTTAAGAAATTTATATGGAAAGTTCAGCTTTTAAATTTTACTTTCTTAAAATCTGTGAGGAAACTGATAATAAATTATGTAGATACACACGCATATATTTTTAACCTCCCACTTAGGATGTTTCTTCCACCTTTAACATTAAGGCTATTCATACTTTTTGTAGGAAAAATTTAAATTTATTCTCCCCTGACATTTAAATCATTACCTAAGCAATATCAGTGTTCATATAAATTGTTAATATAGTCTTAATTTACATTTTTCACACTTCATAAATAGATTGGTAGGTATTGGTTTAAAGCTGTGATTTACTGTGATATTTTCATAAACTATGCAGCTATATTTTAAAAATATACCCTTTATATCCTTTATTCTAAGGCACAAATAGTTTTAAGATGTACCATCAATTTAATAATAGCTTTACAGGGAGAAAAATAGTACTCCTTCAAATGATCACATCAATTGTAAGGTACATCCCTATTTCAGAAGTGTTAAAATGAAAAAAAGAGAGAGAGACTCTAATCAAGTAAATACATTAATTCTTTTACGTAGAGAGAAGATGCAGAAGAGTTAGACTGTGTAATACGGAGCCAAACTTCCTGGGTTCACATTTGGGCCCCTTCCACTTCTTGGTGATCTTAGGAAACTTGGCCTTTCTGTATCTCATTTTCCTCCGGAAAAAAGGAAGACAATGAGACCATATGCCAATAAGGTTGTTACCAGGGTTAAATGAGTTACTATTCTTAAAGTACTTCAAGCAACCCAACACAATAAATGTTATATGAGGATTTATTAAATAACAATAGTTATCATTATTAGCACTGCCACCTACCAGGGCTCACTGAAGCATTTGCTACATTCAGAGGTGAATAATTTCCAATTTAACACACCAGTAAAATATTTTAATTCAAGAAAATATTTACTGACAACTCAGTGAGTACTTATGACAAATTTGTAGAGGAAGGAAAGATAAAAGATGAAATAATTATTAAACCATCGTACTGCTCTCTAGAAGGCAGTTTAGGGAAGCACTTTCTAAGCAGGCGTCTGTGTGGCCCAGGGTTCAGAACATACTAGAGCCCTCTGGAACAGGATGCTAAAGTACATCTGTGTGTACATTTTTCTGCACTGCTATCTTTTCACTCTTAAAAAGGCTTGGAATAAAAAAAAAATGTTAAGAGCCATTCACTTCAGGTACTCACACCACATTAAAAAGTAAATAGGCAAATATACCAAAGTTCAATTTCATTACAATATACTTGTACATTCTCAATGATTTTATTCAATTGTAAATGAGTTCAGTTACTTTAACAGGTATGTGCACTTCCAACTTCCTAATCTGAAGTTTAAAAATATCGAGCATGTTACCATCACAAACATAAATCCTGGCTTACAAGGATTTGCTATCGCCTTTCCCCAATATCATGTTGTCTAAAACTTTGGCATGACAACAATATATGGTGTATTGAAACAAAGGATGCACGAAACATTTCAAGTCTTAATGCAAAACACGGTTCATTTTTCCCTCTTCCAGTTTTCCACACAGGCCAGAAAAGGAACTTGCTTGCTTTATAAATCTCTAATTAGATTTGTAATATGGATCTGACAAAACAATGGCTTCTAGAATGAGTCATCCCAAACCTTCACATTTCTTGTACAATGGCTGGTTTGCTGCTCAGCTCAAACCATGGCCAAACTTTGTAATTAAAGATTGATCCTGGAAGCCATTATTGAAGACATTGGAAAGAAAATGAACCGTGTTTTGCACAGAGACTTGAAATGTTTCATGCATTGTTTCAATATGCCACATGTTATCATGTCACAGTTTTAGACAACATGATATTGTGCAAAGGCCACAGTCTTTGGAATTAGGCAGTCTTGGGCTCCATTTTTCCTCTGCTATTTTCTGGCTGGTTGACCATGGGAAAGTTCTTAACCTGTCTGGATTATAATTTCCTCATAGGTGAAAATACCTCCTCCCTTTAGGGGACTATGGAGGTTTCAATCTGATAAAGACCTGACCTGCCACAGTGGCATCTATGGACTTTCCCTTACCCAGACCCATTTATGAATGATTTATCATAATAATAATTTGCCACAAAAAATCAAGCCATTGATTTTAACTATCTTGCCTTCACATAAAATCTTATCACTTCTCACAAACTACTTCCATATCACATACCATTACTGGAATTATCTGTACTCTTAACAAAGGTTGTTAAGGAATATTGAGGCAAAAAAAAAAAAAAAGAAAATCACAGGTACTTAAAATTATCACCAATGACTTATTTCCTACATTTCCATCTATTTTTAGCTGCACAAGTTACCAATTACTGCCAAGTCAATTTAAGAGGCAGTACAAGTGTGAAACTCAGCCTGTTTTGTTATGGTATCAGTATTTAGACACTGCCTAAAATATTCGCTATAGGATATCACGTGTTGCTAAAAAATAGAATCTGACATTGCATACGAAAGCAAAAAATTTTGTGCCTAGATTTCCATAAATATGTCTGTGAAAGTCCATTTGCCTAGAATAAGCATCAAGCCAGGGAAAGAACTGTTTAAGTTCCAATATGTCCAACACTTCAGATATATTGTCTTTAGTCACAGAGACACCTGATGTACCTTATCTCGTTACAGAGGAAGAAACTGAGGCTCAGAGAATAACTCATGTGTGGATACCAAGTGATGGGATGGCACTGGGATTCAAACCCTGTTTCTGCAGCCACAGTCGTGGCTTTTCCTGGAATCTAGTTATGGAACCAAAGCCAGCAGAGGGGGTAGCTGGGAGGGGATAGAAAGAAAGTAAATAAAGTATTGACTTGCCATTTAATATTCTTTTGCTAGAATTCACATGAAATTAAAATAAATTAATCTAGTTTCTTTTCCTTCTGCCCAAATAAATATTTTTAGAGGTGACATATGTAGAGTTTTATTTTACGTGTAGCCATGGCTAACAGTTTTATACCAAGGTTGGAGCTGGCAGTATGGCAGCAATCAGAGGCAGCGAAATCAATGTTTCTCAGATAAGTTCAGCCTAAGTCCCTTGTATCTTAGCTGCCTTACCTTCCTTGGAAGATGCATACCTCCCTTAATGGCCTTGGTCTCCTGACAGGATACCAAAAGCAGATGAGAAAGAAGAAAGCTGGGTGAATTCACAAGGTTTTCGAATTGACCTTGATCAAAGTGAGCCTGGGTGATTTTTGCTTATGACACACTAATGCTATTTTTAATTTAAGAAAATATTAGTTACCATTCACCTATAACCCCCACTCTCCCTAGCTTCTCCCCACTCTCCCTACACAAAAAAGGTCAATCGCAAGCCTGTGTGTGCTCAAATAAAAGTTAAAGTCTGGCATTATTGACAGCATTTATTGACTATTCTTGCAGTGGTAAGGTGTTATCAGCAGGTACTATAAGGCTATGGTGACTTAGAGTAAACAGACCCTTTGCCCTCAGTTCATTTGGGAAAATTAGACAGTCAATTCAGAGCATGGATTGGGCTCTACGGAAGCAGGCTGCCTGGGCTCAAACTTCTCTCCCCACCCCACCCCCCACTCTGTGACTCTGAAGAAGTTACATCCGTGTTTGTTTTCTCATCCTTAGAATGCAAATAACAGCGTCTAACTCACAGGTTTGTTGTGAGGGTTAAATGAACTTTATATCGGAACATGCATGGCACATAAGTGTTATGACATGTGAGCTACTGATTGCAATTTAAATACAAAGAACAAATTACATGCTTTGCTTGCAAAAATACGTGTCTAAAATGACTATAAATTGGGCATACTGGTATAACTTGGAGCAGTGTGCATTTCTCAATGAACAAAATCAAATTTCTGGCAGAGGAGGGTACTGAGTCACACCTAAAGCACTCCAGCTTGGATAAAGGGAAAGTGTCACTTTGTTCATCTCTGAGAGGGAGTCATCTGGGCAAGGAGACTGTAAATGGAAAAAAGAGAAGCTCATTCAGAGGGCCACCAGCTGCTCTTCCCAGTTTCTCAGTTTTGAAGAGCACCAGCCACAGGGACAGTGCCTAGTGAAGGGTGGTTAAAGAGAATTAGACACTTCTGATGTCTAATCCAAAGGCTGAGAATCACTGGAGGACTTTGGTGGGCAGTCAATTTGGCACTGTTGGTGAATCATTCTGGCTGCTGTAAATGAAACAGATTTCAAGATGATGGAGACAGCGGCAGAGCACTGCAGAAAAAATAACACAGCAGCCAATGCCCAAAATAAGTCAATCCCAGCATTTTGACAGTATATATAAAAAGAGGGAAAGGGTGGTACCAGCTATTTTATTGGGGTGGGAGAGGGAATGTTAGTCTTAGAAACAGCCTGATGAGAAGGACTTAAAAAAGAAACAAAAATTTTAAGACGGGAGGCTTGAGACCAAGGTGAAAATAATGTAGCCACTAAGAGAGACAAAATTGGATAAAATGAACAGTTTTCAGTGTAAAAAGAATCTGTGCTCCTTGGGAAAATGGCTGATTTCAGATCTGGAACGGAGATATGCTTAGAGTATCTTGTTCCAGAAAGTAAGAAAGGTATTTGAATCTACTAGACCATGTAAAAAGTATATGGGAGACAAGGACAAACTGAGCATCAAAAAGAATATTGACCGTAATGACTGAAACAAATACATTAAGATCCATGAATTCTAAATGACACTTAAGAGGGAAAAATTCATTGGTTATCACTGGAGGCTTTAGGGCACCAAATCATTATTCTGATAGTTCATAAAAGGAAAAAAATTAAGCCTTTTCTATATTTTCTGCAAAATGTGAATTTCAAGAAACTCAAATAATTTATGAGGGCAAGTTCTTTATAGACAGAATTCCAATTAACAAATGCAAGAAGAATGATGGATTTATATCATCACCATTTTGCAACTCCTAATGAAATGGATCCAGGCTACAACTATCTATGATGCCGAAATCATTAGGTCAAAGGTAGAAAGGTAAATGACACTACCTAAACCCACCAACCAATTCTAACATCACAAAAAGAGAGACATTCAGACATTGTGTGTGTCATGATGTGATGCAATAGATTTCACATAGCACCACCCACGAAGGATACTTGCCTTGAATCTAATCAAGCCTCTGTATCTAAGTGCCAGATAATAGGAAACAGAGCATAGAGGAACACGTTAAACACCACCACAAGTAAGGAATCAGCCCAGAAAGTAGGACATTGTACTGGACAAATGACCCACTCTCACCTGCAAATCAATGAATGACATGAAAAAAGGGAGGGGGAAACAAAATAGATTTAAAAGACTGACAATCAAATACAACATGTGGACCTTGTTTAGTTCCTGATTCCATCAAAGTAAAAAGACATCTTTGAGAAAATTTGAATACAGAAATTACATTAAGAAATTATTGTTACTATTTTAAGGTACAAAAAAGGCACAGAAGTTCTGTTGTTGTTTTTTCTAATGCCCTTATCAGAGATGAAAACTGAAACATTTGTGAGATGACATGATATACAGAATTTTGCTTTAAAATATATCAGCCCCCACCAAAAAAGTAGAGAAGGGAGAAATAAATGAAAGAAGACTGGCAAAATGTTAATAACTGTTGAAATTTGAGGATTTATTATGCCATTCTTTCATAATCTCCATTATACAATTAAAAAAAATGATTAAAGGGTTTTGGTGAGAATACAATCTGTGCCTTATTGGCCATTTATTTTTAAGATGTAGGTAGAGTCCTCCCACAATGCAAAACTTAGTCTTTCCTTCATCCTAAAGAGATGCAAAGACTCTTAATATATACATGTAGAATTTAATACAATTAGAAGTGACTGATCCTAGGAACCAAGAAACTCTGGTATATTCACCAAATGACAGCTTGGTTCTTCCTAGTAGGAGATAACCTACAGTGCACCTGGATTGAGCAACAAAACCCACACAGAGCTTAGCTGATGTCAGTTGGTGTCAGATTGTCCACATTTGTGGAAGCCCAAGGCAGCATAGACAAGAACCATGCATATGCCTAAATCAGAGCTTGGTCAATACAGGAGTTGAAAACTTTACCAACCCATATAATGCACAGAACTGCTTCTTCACCATTGGTAACGGACAGCCCCTGAGACACAAAGCTAAAGGTCCCCAAAAGGATCTAAGTCATAATTTGTTTGCATCACTGTCCTAACCAAGGTGGCTAACCAGACAATCCCAGAGGCTCACAAGTCACCAACCAACCAGTCTGGTACATATTTTACCTGTTTTTTCTCCTTCTTTCAAACCCCTTCTGCTATGAACTGAATGCTTGTGTCCCCCACAAAATTCTTATGTTGAAGTCCTAACCTTCAATGTGATGGTATTTGGAGACGGGGTACTCTGGGAATTATTTAGGGTTAGATTAGGTCATGAGGATGGGGCCCTCATGATGGGATTAGTGGCCTTATAAGAAGGAAGAGAGCGCTCTGTCACCCTCTGTATGTACCAAGGAAAGGCCATGTGAGGATATAGTGAGAGAGTGGCCATCTGCAAGCCACGAAGACAGCCTCACCAGAAACCAAATTGGCCTACACATTGATCTTGAGCTTTCCAGCCTCCTGACTCTATGAGAAAATAAACTTCTGTAGTTTAAGCCACCCAGTCTATGGTATTTTGTTATGTCAGCCTGAGCTTCCTAAGACAGGTACATATTTCACTTGTTTTTCTTTCAAACCCCTTCATACCCCTTTGATGAAGAAGGTTCCAGTATCACAAAAGTGGTTCCAAAGCAGAAGAAGGGGGAAATAGTTGAAAATTATGGGTTTCCAACATTGGAAATTTTTTTTTTTTTTTTTTGAGACAGAGTCTCACTCTGTTGCCCGGGCTAGAGTGAGTGCCGTGGCGTCAGCCTAGCTCACAGCAACCTCAAACTCCTGGGCTCAAGCGATCCTTCTGCCTCAGCCTCCCGAGTGGCTGGGAC
>CAUYRT010086861.1:0-22840 GCA_963574885.1 Lepilemur ruficaudatus | reverse complement strand
CACTTAAATTTATTTATTTTTAGCAGTGGATAACTATAGCTAGTTTAAAATTCAGTTCATAAATTCTCTAATTAACCTAACCTAAAACAGTTTGCAAATATTCATTTAATTGATTTTGAGTTTATAGTTGGCTTTTCACAATGAGTAAAACAATTTAATTCTATCAATCCAAATACTGAAACACTCAATGAAAAACAAAACAAATTTAAATCATTTATTTGTCTGCATGAACCAATTTAAATAAATCAAATTTTCAGTCAAGTGATTGTTCTAATTGGCTTTGTGTGTAGGGTTTTGAAATTTCTGTTCTCTTATTAAAATCTTTTTGCAAACATGGACCTAACATATTTCTTAACACATTTATGTGTTCTCTGATATCTTACTATAGTTTACCTTTAATTTGCTTCATTATTCTTATTTTATCTCATTCAAGTTAAACTGCTAACCATTTATCTTTTAATATAAGGTCCACAATCAGAAAGTTCTCAGAGTGGAGGTGGCAGGGTCTGGAATGAAGTCAAGTATGAGTCATAAAGGCAAAAAAATAAATAAATATGCTCTGTGAGACTACACTGAATTTTAGCTTGATTTTTAAAGCTTCTATTTGGCAAAATGGGTAATACTGCCATTGAAAGAGAATTCCTTTTGTGTGTTCTTTTTATATCTCCAGATTCATTAGATTTCATTTCCCTATATTGAATTTCAAAAGGCACTTAGCTGCCCATGCTCCTGGTTTATGCAAGTCATTCAAATTTTTAATGTTCAGCTTCTTTGCAATGATGGCTCACCACTGCTTTCCAACAATCAGCAGATTACATCCCCTCAATGTGCACTCTACCAGGCTCTTGCTCTACCAGATCTTTGTGGGGGCAATCACTTCCCTGCACTCCTGACCTCTGACACTGCCTGGGATACACTCTCTCTTTAACTGCTCAGCAAGTTTTTAAATCCACCTGCAGATTAACCTTTACTAGCCTATATTTTCTAGTGACTACAACTCAATAAAGTTCCTATAAGAGTGAAGTAAATCTTGGGCTCAGTTTTTGTGTCCTAAATATTCATAATTTGTTCCAATTTCTTTTCCCCTTGTTACTGGGAAGTTTTATCAAGTTTTGCTGATCTATTTAATTAATTTGCTGCACTATCTAATTAATTGTTAAAATACACACACATACACAACAAGCAACTTTATCTGAACATGATTTCATAGGAAGTTCCTTGGCTTTAGAAGTAAAATACATTAATGAAATCTGTTGGTAACTTACCATCAAATTCTTCCTCAATTCAAATCCCTCCCTTATTCTGTTAGGGAAAAGTAGATTGTTTAACAACCAGTTTTAATGTTTGTGGGGGAGGGTTTGAAAAAAAAATGTGTCTTTCTCATTTTTTAATTTGCCTGTGTTTGGTTTGGTAATTTGAAAAGAAACAAAACAATTCTGATGCATTGGACTATAGCCATACAATACTGTAAACCATCGATGGACTTTAAAAATTATTTTTTAAATTTATAGTTTAGTTCCAACTTGTCAATAATAATTTGTTCAAAATAAACAAATATTAAAGCAATTGTTATTAGTTAATGGCAAATTTTTAATAGATGTATAATTAGTGTGATATACCACAAGGCACTCTATTTTGGAAAAACATAGAATAGCTCATTGGTGGACTCTGGAGAAATAGAACCTCACACGCAGCCCCTTCAAAATCAAATATCAATATTTGTATAACTTTCTAGAGAATGTATTTAGGCCTTTGTCTTCATACATACTTAGATGCAGTCTGACATTTCATATACTTAATTTTGATAAATTCACACAAGCATGTGGTATATGAGGCTTCCTCTTAACTCACCTGTGCTCAATGTGAATTTCATGTATCAGCTGGTGCTCAGACATTCCATGTGCTGTCTCTCATATCATACTTCAATTTTTATCTGTTGTTTTTCCATTGGTATAAGCATAGGTTTTTGTATAAGTGCTTGAATAATATATTTTGCTTCCCTTATCTTATAAAAAATATATAACCTGAAAAATATTTGTACTTGTGATACTACAATTTAGATAAATATAAAAATCAATAGACATGTTCAAATTACTGACTGTTAAGCCTTAATGAGATAGTTATTGGACCTAAATTGTCCCTTATATTCAATTATGAAAGCAAAAATAAAACATATAAGAAATTCTAGAAATAGGGTAAAGAGAATTAGGTCTTTCAGTAAAGGGTAGGGAATGGCCTCCAGATGCCTCATATACTACATAAAGTGTCCTGTGTGACTAAGTATCAGATAAAGGCTTTTCTTACACATCTCTGTCTCTGTACCAAAAAAAAAAAAAAAGTAAACTGGTTTTTCTTTACCAAATGACAATTTTTGATCATCCCAATTTTCTTGAAACTTTAGACATTTTATTTCATCAAAATAAATGTCACTGTATTACAATTTTCCCCACATATTTACATGTCTGGTCATAAGATGAGCATCTAATTATATTGTGACATTATTAAATGGAGTATTGACTCAAATGTGGGGTTTATGTTGATTAAGATGAATAGATATCTCTGAAGCAGATTGATTATGCTCTAAATAGCTGTTCACATTTCAAAGAGAGGATTGCTCAGGGCTAAAATAAAATCTCAACAAAAACATCCATTTGCATTTCCTATGCTATTATTTTGTTTGGAATAAACACACAAGTAATTATCCTAACCTGTGCTGAATTATTTTTATGGGATTCATAAACATACCTTAGGTTACGACCTGGTGTAGTGTTTTTGACTGTTGAAAAGCTGGCTCACTTTCTAACTATTTCATTTTGCAAAATGGGCATCTCTATTCTTGTTACAAGGATTTACTACATAAATAGTAGTTTACACTGAAGCTTGCTGCAGCTAACTGTAAACTTGAAATCCATATATTCCTTCATCCATATCTACATGGTGCGTGGTTATACATCAGAGTTTTGTGAATAAAATTATTCAGAATTTGAAAATCTGAAAAAAAAAATTCTCCAAGGTCTACAATGGCTCAGATTCTTTATAGACAAACTGCAGTTTTCAGCTAAGTAAATATTATTTCGATACATACGTAGTCTGGTTACTTGCTACACACAATATGATTCTCTGAGCAGGTGCTGCATCAATTTGGATTTTTTTACAAATACAGAATATCAAGCGTCTCTGTATACCTCCAAAATCAGAATGGGCATTTGCAGAAGATCCCCCACGTAATTCCATAATAATTCACATTAAAGTTTGAGAAGCCCTCCTTTTTTTTTTTTATTCTTGATGTATTTAGAGCTCACAACTAAAATTCTATTCATCCCAAATGAACCATTCAATGTATCTGTGTACAGTTAGAGAGAGGATGGCACCAGTGGTTCCTGTTTCTTTGCTTAGCATTTATTCAGTAAGCGTGTCCTGGTACATGCCAGTCTCTATGCTAGGTATGATCATACACAAATGGCCAGAACACTGCTCATGCCCTGTAGAAGTTTCATGTCCAGTGTAAAGACAAAGAGAGAAACTATTACACTCCAGTATCACAAGTGCTTCTTCTAACAACTTAGAGTTGAAAAATTCACCTCCATATGGCAAAACTATTTTGAAAAGGGGTAGAAATAATTTGACAGAAATGCTGGTTTATACAGTGCCTCCTAACATCAAATAAGCAAGTCTTAGAAATTTGATAAAGACTACATTTAGCAAATTGTACTATAATTTGACTGATATATATATATATATGCATTCATGTCTATATGTATATAATGAATATATATATAATAAAATATAAACAGGCTAATACTTTAATACTTCTTGTATATTTCTTTTTTTTTTCCCCAGAGACAGTCTCACTCTATCGCCACAGCTGGAGTGCAGTAGTATCACTGATCACTGCAGTCTCAAATTCCTGGCTTCAGGCAATCCTTCTGTCTCAGCCTCTTGAGTATCTTAGGGCCTTTGGGGCTCATTTTTTTTTTTTTGGTAGAGATAGAGGAGTTGGCCTCCTAAAGTGCTGGGATTACAGGCATGAGACACCAAACCCAGCCTTTGTATATTGCATAAACACATTTTACATTTACATTTTAAAGACATGGAGACTAAAAATAAAAGGGTAAAAATAGTTACCTCCAAGGTCACAGAATGAGGAAAAAGTCACTTAGAGATTCAACTTAATTTATGCAAATTATATAAATAAACATTTCCTCACTAGATCTAATTAGAGAAAATTCAAGGAATTAACATTGTAATAATATTTTTGGCTATGTTGCTCAAAAATTGTTGATTAATGAGTCATAAGCATGTATTTTGACGAGGTAAATAGTATATATGAGCAATTTATCTGCTAGTATATATATCATAATCAGATCTAAAGACAAACTTTCTGAAGACAATCGCTTCAGTAAAAAATTGAAGAAAAGAATAGAATAATCTTCAATTATTCATTTCACACTCTATCAATAATTTTAAAATATTTTAAAGGATTTTAATTCCGTCTTCTACTTATGATGAGTGTTTAAAATATCAAAATTATCACTTCCCAAATATTAACTGCTTAGAACTGCGGTTCTATCCAAGTAGCAATGGAATAAACTTAAGCGATTGGGCCCTCTAACAGAAGCAGATGGTCTGTTTGAGATTTTTCAGATCAGAAGCAAGCCTCATTTAAAAGCAGCCAGAAAGCAATGGACGGTATTCAAACCCTTAATGCAGAAGAACAAACACTTTTTCTGGGGTTTATCTGGTAAAATCCATGACATTTGGGCATATGGATATGATAGAAAGAAAGAATTTTAAAGCTATCATTGAAACCTGTCCAGTTGAATTAGATGATCCATTCTCTATAATTAAGACTAAGTAGTGGGTATCTGTCACCAGCCAAATTAATACAAATTAATTCAAAAACCTTGGAAGGGACATGCCATGCTGATCTGTGTAGCATGACCCTGAAGAGGACATTTTATTATGTGAGTAAAATTTCATTGTCAAAAAGAAATGTCACTCTGGTAAATGCTGAACAAGACAAGTCAGTTTTTCAGAGGGTAAAGTGCTTATCAATTAGATATAAATTAGCATGCTGAGGGCACCATTTGATAAATGACTGCTTCCAGAAAGCTCAATGGTACCCTCTTCTATAGAAGAGTCACTCACTCAAGGGTGAGGACACTGTTCTTAAAGAGCAGCCTATTTCTTTTATAATCTTATTTGCCCCCTCTTTAGTTTAATGAATGACTTAGGTTAAAATGCTCAGTCATCTTAGATTTGTGAATTGAAGACTGTAGAGAACCAAGGTAACATCATTATATTTACTAGGACCAATTTGTGATTCATTCTCAGAGGAGGAAACCTATCAGAAAAAGGTAAGGCTGATCAGACTTGTCATACTGGTGTACTGTAATAATGATAAGGGAAACCGCCATCTATTACTTGGGGCATCAGGCACCTGAGATCCCCACCCTTCACTGAAGACATGCATCAGCACATTACTAACCTGTTGCCTGGCCCATCAACTAGTCTACTGCTTGGCATCAGCATAACACTAAATCTATTGCCTGGTGCATCTACTACCCTACTACTTGGTGCATCAGTATAACACTGAGCCTACTGCCTGACACATCAACTAACCTACACCTGGTACCCCACCCCTTGGACCACCCCAAATTAAAAGAAGTGGGAAAAATTGAGTAGACGGTTCTCAGAATTTGGTGGCGAGGCCCCTCTGAGCCCGCCAGCTAGAATAAACTTTGATTCTCCGACTCTCCCTGTGCCGCTTGGTTTGTCCTTGGGACCACCCACTGTAACACTCGCTGTAACAATAACTAGAATCTTCATAAGATTTCAGACTACAGAAGGGTTCTGGAAGCCGGTGGGCCATGGGGAACTGTCATACATTTGTTTAGCTATGTAATTCAGATGGAGTAATTGCTTGTTATTATTTTACATTAATATTTTAACTTATAATCATACTTTTGGGTACCAACAGTTTCTGTATGTAGGGACAAAGTTGGAAGAATATATGGTTTTTTTCCTTAAGATACCTTCCAAGAAACATTAGCCCAGGCTGTCTTCATCTATTGAATTTGGATCCTAGCCTCTTCTTCTCTTGTCTTCCCGTCTTTCTCTTTAGCTTGTGTATTCTTCTGTATCTTTATTTTATCTTTATTTCATTTGATTGGTTAAATTTATTCCTAAATATTTTACTTCTTTTGATAGTATTGTATCTCTCACTCTTTCTTGGTCCACTGTTCAACGCCTACCTACCTTCTGTACTTCTCCTTTGTGCCACCTCCCTGCTCCCTTTCGATGTTTCTCCTTTCCCTCTCGTTCTCTCTTCATCTCCTTTCCGTCAGCCATGATGGTTTCTGTATCTCTGCCATCCACCTATTTTTAGTATCTTGATCATGGGTGAACCAAGGAGAAGGGTTTCAATCTATCTTACCTATTGCATTAGATTTTTCCAGAGAAACACAGCTAGTTATATATATATATATATATATGTGTATAAAAATATATACACACATACCTATATATACACATATATAGCTACATATACACAAATAAATATTTATATATACATATTTATTTACTGAGATATACATATATGCATATTATACACACATAAATATATTTACAACAAAACAGTAGGGTATATATAAATCCCTCTCATATATATATATATATATATATATATGATGATATTATGAGAATTGGCTCATGTGATTATGGAGACTGAGAGAAGTTCCATAATCTGTTGTGTGCAAGCAGGAAACTCAATGGTGTAATTAAGCCAGAGGCCCAAAGGCCTGAGAACCAAGTTAGCCAGTGGTGTAAATCCAAGTTCAAGAGCCAGAAAGATTAGATGTTCTGATTCAAGTAGGCAGGCAGGAAGCAAAAAGCAGAAAATTCTTCCTTCCTCCACCTTTTGTTCTATTTAATCCCTCAATGGTCTGGATGATGCCTGATTTGTCATGCTGGAGCATGAAATCTATTTATGAGTCCCCCATTAAAATACTAATCTCTTCCTGAAACACTCTCACAGACAGACTCAGAAACAATGTTTAATGTGGGTACTCATAGCCATTCAAAGTGACACATAAACGTAACCATCACATCTATCTTTGTATCTAGAACACAGGGCCCTGGCTTGAATTTTGTTGTTTTATAACACATTTTGTTGCTGTTGCTTGTTAGATGGAAATTTTTGCTCCAAAATTGTATATTTTTGTTTCGTTTTACTAATGAATGAAAGCCAAGCTAATCTTCCTATTTATCCTTAAATATGGCATATCTGCTTCCCAATGGTAAAGACTGGTATATGAAAATTGCCTGTTTATGTATTAAAGAAAGAGATGGGAGTTATCAAAAAGGAATCCATTTCAATTGCTTTTCTCCCCTTACTGGACTGAGAGGTAATCCTAGATTCCAAATATTGGTGAAATGCAGAATAACCTTGAAAAACTATATAGAATATCAAGACTCTGGATTACTAGTCTATGGTTTTTAACTTCATCCAGATTTTCCTTAAAAATTAGATCTTCTTTAATAAAATGATCGTGAATGCAGTTTTGAACTAATTTCAACATGATAAATGACAATTCAAGTATGAGATGATCTTTCTAAGGACTGAATTAACTATTTTTGTTTTAATATTTCCTAACGGTAATCAATCCATCATTAAGTTATATTGCTGTAATTAGTTACAAAGTGTGGTAATCCTAATTTAACCAACTGACGTTGTATCATATTGAAATTCCAGTGCAAGACAATGATTTGGAGGTATATTTTGGTTTTATACCACAAAAATATCATTATCCATATTCAATTATTATTTCTAATATTTCCTCCCACTAGCCAAAACCAGCCCTTAGCCACATATCTATGAAATTATCTCAAAGATAGGGAAACCTTGCCCAACACCTTTTTTAGTATACGTACCAATGCTGTTAATGAGAGCATATCTACTCCAAACCTAGCAGACCCTTAGGAAATACAGAAAAATGGCAATAGAAGTGAATGAAAAAATAATTGATTATGGTGATTTAATGAGATATTTATTTTTTTACAGTTCTGAGATTTTATGACTATTTGATTGACCTCCCAAATGGTAACATTCAGTGATCCCACTTGTAGTAGTCAATTTATGCTTAAAGTGTCGGGTTCAAATTGATGTGTATAAATATAGGATGTTACCTGTGTGTGTGTGTATACTTACATTTTATCATTTTATCAGCTGCCACCACCCAGTGTTTGGATAAAATTGTCACTTTAATAAATAAAATGAGCCTAGGTTAAGAACGAAAGTAAGTTTTTGATTCAGATGGAGCTTTGCTGGAAGGAGACTTTGGGGACACAAAAGACAACATAAAATTAAATATGTGTTCTCCCAATCCAAGTTTTTCTAATATTCTGGCTCAAAGGCATTGCTTGCCACTGTTTTTGTTCCTAGGTGTGTTGCTCTTTTTTTTGCCACTCCAGAAAACTTGACTAGCCTTGTCTGCAGTGGAAGTTATATTTAACAGTGATAACCTTGCTGCTGTGATGAAAACATGGAATTTTGGAGACAAACAAATTTGAGTTAGATTCCCAGTTCTCACATTGATTAATTCTGGTAGATTGAACATGTTATAGACCCATTTATACCTTAGTCTTCTCATCTTAAAACTGGGATTAGTAAATTGCATACCTTGTAATAGTATTCTAGATATTAAATGCCTTAGGTAACATTTATTTAGCAAACTGCTACAGTTTTTTTCTTTTTTAATAGAATGTGTTAGCTCATTTAACTTTCATAACAATCCTGTGAGGTAGGTATTTGCCCATTTTTCAGATGTAGCCACTGAGTATGACAGGGCGTAAGCCATTCCCAAAGCCACATGCCCAGAGCAGACATCCAGAGGGAGGACACACTCTTCCTCGGGCTTGTTTATTTGGAAGTTGGCAATGGCTGCCATTATTGTATAAAAATATCCATCACGCAATTCGTAATAAAAACAGTTTCATACAGATACTATGTAGAGAGGTTCTAATGAAAGAGAAAGAACCTATGTTAACAGGTAATAATACAGTGAGGAATAATTAGCCACAAAGTAGAAAATCTTTAAAATTACTGATCAATAGATAAGTTGATTTTATAAAAATTAAAAACTTTGATCAAGAAACATTATCAACAGAGTGAAGAAGCAACCCTCAGAATGGGAGAAAACATTTGTAAATTATATATTTGCTAAAGGATTAATATCTAGAATATTTAAAGAACTCTTACAACTCAACACAACAATAACAACAAAACAAATAATACAATTAAAAACAAGCAAAGGACTTGGGTAGACATTTTTCTAAAGAAGATGTACAAATGGCCAATAGGCATATGAAAAGATGTTCAACATCACTTATCACTTTGGAAATGCAAATCATAACCACACCCAAATGAGATACTACTGCACACCCATTAGGGTAGCTATTAGAAAAGAAAACAAATAAACAAACAAAAACAAAATAAGGGGTTGGTGAGAATGTGGAGAAATTAATTGGAACCTTTTTCCATTGTCAGTGGGAATGTGAAATGATGCATCCACTGTGGAAAACAATATAGTGGTTTCTCAAAAAATTAAACAGAATTACCATATATCCAGCAATTCTAACTCTGGGCATATACCCTCCAAAACTGAAAACAGGGAGCAGGGACTGCAACAGATATTTGTATACAAGTGTTCATGGCAATAGTATTCATAATAGCCAAAAAGTGGAAACAATCCTAATGCCATGGAAAGACAAATGAATAAACAAAATGTGGTACATACACACAAAGGAATATTATTCAGCCTTAAAAAGAGGGAAGTTCTGATAGATAACACAACATAAATAAACCTTGATAATACCATGCTAAGTGAAATTACCCAGATACAGGGGACAAACATATGATTTCACTTACATGAGATGCTAGAATAGACAAATTCATAGAGACAGACGACAGTGGTTACCAGGGACTGGGGAAGAGACGCAAAGGGGAGTTATTGTCTAATAGGTACAAAGTTTCAGTTTGGGATGATGAAAATGGTCTAGAGATGAAAAGTGGCAATTGTTGTACAACAATATGAATGTACTTAATGCCACTAAATTATACACTTAAAAGTGGCCAAAATGGTAAATTTTATGTTTTATATATATATATATGTATATATATATATATATTACCATGATTTAAAAAGAAACTGATCAGTGAGAGATAATCTGTTTTAATTTCAAATGTTTGTTAGATACACAGGTTCCACTTCATAAAATGGGCTATGAACCTTAGCTAATACACCTTTTGTTACACTGGAAACTTTAATGCATAAATATCTCCCAAAATAAAACTATTAGTTGGTTCGACTTTATGAATTTGTGCAATTATTCCTCTTGCTGAAAATAACCTTTAATCTTTTCTTCAAGAATAGTATTCATCCATTTACATATATACGTAGGTTTTATTGATATTCAAAGTTACATATGTAATTTCTTAAGTAATAAGATATTAAAGTAAGCTTTAGTCTTAAAACAACACTTTAATAATAAAAATAATAAGCAAATCCAAAAGATAACTTAAACTCCTTAAAATCATGACCAGAAATATTTTACTCCAAAAATATGCTGGCATATTTTATTCTTGATTCAATTAATTCAGCATCTATATTAAAAATTATAATAAAAAACTTTCAAGTTTTTAAGAAAAAAATATTTCCTATATATTAAAGAATAAAGGGAGCAAATTTTCTCCAGGCATCTGGTTTATTACTCATATAATAATACTGATAAGGAAATAAACAACTCTTCAAATATAGTAGCTCTATGCATTTTACAGGAGTCTTAAGCATAGTCTATCTTTCTTTGATCTTGGTGTTCAGTATAGCACTATGAGGTAGATAAGGGAAGTACAATAATGACACGCAAGATATAGAGAATTTAAAGCTTTTCAAATTCAATTAAATTTATTTTTTCAAATCACACAATAAATACGTAGAAGTTCATGTCAGTCTTCCAACAACAGCTTCCATGTGAACACACATTCTTAGAATTGGCTTGGTGAACTTTGTTCGTAAGCAAATACTTCTTAGCATGATGATGAAAACATACAATGTTATGGATTTTGTTGTAGTTTAGGTTTCTAGAGAAGCAAACTTAGACAGAGATGAGTGTGCAAAAAGTTTATTAAGGAGTGCTTTTGGGTTCAATACCTGTGAATGGAAACGAAGGGAGCAGGATTGAGCAGGGAGAAGTTGGGCTTGTAACGTAGTTTCAACAAATTCCTAAGCAAACTCCACAAGGGCCTCTGGAATTGTTCTGAGTCAAGGAGAGGGGCCAGTCCTTTATACACCTGTAACAATTGGTAATTTGAAGCACATTGCCCTGTAAATGAGGTGGGACCATGGACTTGAAGAGACTCTTCAGCCAGATCAATTTGAAAACCAAAAGCTGAGGGCTCTCTGGTGGCAACAGTCCCAGCAGTAGAGAAAATATGTTTTTTGTTTTTTGGGTTTTTTTTTTTGTTTGTTTGTTTCAGCAAGCACTGCAGTGTTTTCTTATATAAAATTCTTATTTGTTCTTAAAAACTCTGCAAGATAGCCAGGTCAAGTATGATTAACCATGAAGCAAGATAATGATGGAAATTTAAAGTTGACACTACACAAGGAGCTTATTTATTTTAATAATTACAGAATTAGCTTATGTAACATTAGCAAAACAAAATAATGCAGTAGAATCTACCTATTGACAGTTTAACTTGTAAATATATGTACGAATGATTTAGAATGGTTTAATGCTAATGAAAAAAAGTCACATAGGAAATCAAACCAGAAATAAACTTGATAAATTTCTGGTGATTAATGGGGAAGCTCAAATTTCTTGCTGTGATTCAGCATCATCTAGGTAATATCTGCATATAAATGTTTACACTGACACTTAGTATGAAGTAATTAAGCAGAAAGATAGAACATAGTAATGTTTCTGTGTCTATTATCTTTATCTTTTTCTAATTTTTTGTGCATTTTCTTGTACTACAACTTCAGATAGTCTCCTGCTGAGAAATAAAGGTAGTCACAGCAGTTTATCATGTTTTTGACAAGCCTTAAAGCTTAGTGACCCGTGTACAATATACTTACCTGCCCCCTTTTTGCAACATCTTGACAAGGTCATCATGCATTAAAAGAAAACATTCAGGCTATAATACCCTGATCCTCACTTTTCTTAAAGAAAGTGTTCAAAAAGGTATAATTTTAACACATCACCCATCATTTCTGACTACACAGTAGGCAGTTTTGTTCATTGCAAGTGAACTTCTTGCATGTAAATATATCAACCAGAAAGTAAAGTGTTCCAAATAACAGCTAGCTACAACTTTGAAAGATACATTGGCTGACCTCTAAGTATCATTGTGGCTTAGAACTAAACCAGGTGTTTTCAAGTATTTTTAGCAGTGAAATCCTTTCATTAAGCACAGGCTGAAAATGGAGTTGTTGTGTGTGTGTATGTGTGTGTGTGTGTATGTATGTGTGTTTGTGTGTGTGTGTGTATCCCAATCATAATTAAGGCTTTAATCTCTTGGGACCTCAAGAATACTCTAGGGTAAAATTGGAAAACATCTTACTTGTCAAATTTTAGAGGGTATCAAGGAGCTATAATAGCTACGTGCCTACCCCACAATGACGCATTTTGAACATTTTATTGAAAGTGTTATTTTAGCACCTAACACTTGCGTAAGAGTAACTTATGCATGCATATTGTCTACCTGTCTATATTTTGATTCAGAATTGTGTATTTTGTTCTTTTTCTATATATTTCTCCCCATATTAACTGAATCTAAGTTTGGCACAGTTGCATTCGATTGAACAGAATAAATTTTGATAAATGTTATTGCAACATGATTATCAAATCCTTCATAGCAAATAACATTTCTACATTAGTATTCCAGCTGTAAAATCCTAATACTTATGTGAATGAAAAGAATATGCGCTAAAAAATGTAATTTATACATCAGAAGCTTTTCTGAATATCTGCTCTTCTTTCTTGGCCTGCAAATTCTAATATCAGACTACTGGTGCAATTCCTCAGGGTGATATGTCAGACAAGGAAATCACGGATAAATATCGTGGGATGGCAAGAGGGAAATAAGGATGTACCTTTAAATTATAACACAGTACTTACTTTGGATAGAACTGTCTCAGACTTGACTGCAAGTAAAGTAGAACTGGGGATTTCACCTTCTAGTAACTATTTCTCTTAGAAATATAATAGGATACACAGCAAAAGAAAGTCAACAGAGTAAATAGACAACCTACCGAATGGGAGAAAATATTCACAAACTGTACCTTTAACAAAGGATTAATATCCATAATCTACAAGGAACTCAAACAAATCAGCAAGAAAAAAAACCCCCAAATAACATCATTAAAAGTGGACAAAAGACATGAACAGACATTTTACAAAAGAAGAAAAACAAATGGCCAATAAACATGAAAAAATGCTCAATATCACTAATTGTCAGGGAAATGCAAATCAAAACCACAATGAGATATCACCTTACCCCTGTGAGAATGGCCATTAGTAAAAAGTCAAAAACCAAGAGCTGTTGGCGTGGATACAGTGAAAAGGGAATATTTATACACTGTTGGTGCGAATGTAAATTAATACAACCTCTATGGAAAAACGTATGGAGATTCCTCAGAGAAATCAAAGTAAATCTGCCATTCAATCCAGCAATCCCACTACTGGCAATATACCAAAGGAAAAGAGGTCATTGTATCAAAAAGACACCTATATTCATGTATTTATTGCAGCACAGTTCACAATTGTAAAGATATGGGATCAATCTAATGTCCATCAACTGATACGTGGATAAAGAAAATGTGTGTGTGTGTACACACACCGGGGGATACTACTCAGCCATAAAAAAATAAAATAATGTCTTTTGCAGCAACTCAGTTGAAACTAAAGCTCGTTATCCTAAGTGAAGTAACTCAGCAACAGAAAACCAAATACCATATGTTCTCACTTATAAGTGGGAGCTAAGCTATGGGTATGTATGGTCATGCAGAGTGACATAAAGGAAATTGGTGATTCAGAAGGAGGCAAGGGATAAAAAATTACCTCTTGGGTACAATGTACACTATTCTGGTGATAGGCCAGACTTCACCACTATATAATATATCCATGTAACAAAAAACTATGTATACACCCTAAATTTATTGAAATAAATTAAAAAGACCAAATAATTATAGTTTTGTTTCTTTATTTTCAGTCTTTACATATATTTTTCCCTGCCCTATTTCACTAGTTAAGTGTTTGTTTCTAGTTATCAAGGTTTTTTTTTTTAAAGTGATAAATAGATGTTGAATTTTATCAAATGCTTTTTTCTGTATTTGTTCATATACTTGTATTTTTTTTTTACTTTAATCTGTTACCGTGTTACATTTTTAAAATGTGAAACCAATCTTGTGCTTCTGAAATAAACCCAATTTGATTACATTATTTTTCCCTTTTAAAAAGGGGGAGATATAATAGGGTAATCCAATCTTACACTTACAGGAATTTAAGTACTGTTAGGTTGTTTTTTTGGTTAAAGTTCATTGACTTGTATTTCTGGATCCTAGACATCTAAGGAACAAAAAAGCTTATAATAGTTTTCCCTTATGTTTCAAAGTCTGGACAAGAGCTGTTATATATCATATACTATATACTCTTTCCTGATGCATTAATGCTCCAACGCTGTCATGTACATATACATACACAGAGAAAATATGTATATAAATATTATTATGCATATTTGTTACTCCCACATTTTAAAAGTGTGAGAAAACTGTGTTACAGTTGTTAGGTTGGTGCAAAAGTAATTGCAGTTTCAGACCACGAATTTTAAATCATTATAACTAGGTTCAAACACATCTTTATTAATCAAAATGGGAATCATTACAATCAACGCATTTTTTTTCCAACTGTAAATAAGCTTGTTTATTCCTGCAGTGTAAATATCTGTGCTTTGGAATTCTACGAACTCTTGGAAAGCATTTTCTGTATCCTGCTCATTGTGGAAGTGTTTTCCCTGCAGAAAGCTGTCGAGATGCTTGAAGAAGTGGTAGTCGGTTGGCAAAAGGTCAGGTTAATATGTCAGAGGAGGCAAAACTTTGTAGTCCAATTCATTCAACTTTTGAAGCACTGGTTGTGTGACGTGTGGTCGGGCGTTGTCATGGAGAAGAATTGGGCTCTTTCTCTTGATGAATGCCAGCTGCAGGCATTGCAGTTTTCAGTGCATCTCATCGATTTGCTGAGCGTACTTCTCAGATGGAATGGTTTCCCCAGGGTTCAGAAAGTTATAGTGGATCAGACCGGCAGCAGACCACCAAACAGTGACCATGACCTTTTTTTGGTGTAAGTTCGGCTTTGGGAAGTGCTTTGGAGCTTCTTTTCACTCCAGCCACTGAGCTAGTCATCGCCGGTTGTCCACATAAAATCCACTTTTCGTCACATGTCACAATCCGTTGGAAAAATGGTCCATTGTTGTTGCGTAGAAGAAGATGACAATTCAAAACGACAATTTTTTTCGATTTTGGTCAGCTCATGAGGCATCCACCTATCAAGCTTTTTCACCTTTCCCACTTGCTTCAAATACAGAACGGCCATAGAATGGTCAACACTGAATTCTACAGCAACTTCTCCTTGTAGTTATAAGAGGCTCAGCTTCCATGATTGCTTTCAGTTGGTTGTTATCAACTTCTGATGGACAGACACTGCACTCCTCATCTTCAAGGCTCTCTTCTCCTTTGCAAAACTTCTTTTTAAATTTTTTTTTTATTTCAGCATATTATGGGGGTACAATGTTTAGGTTATGTATATTGCCTTTGCCCCACCAGAGTCAGGGCTTCAAGTGTGTTCAGATGGTACACACAACACCCATTAGGTATGTATACTTCTTGAACCACCACTGCACTGTACGTTTGTTAGCAGTTCCTGGGCCAGACGCATTGTTGATGTTGCAAGTTTTCTCCACTGCTTTACGACCCATTTTGAACTCAAATAAGAAAATTGCTTGAATTTGCTTTTCGTCTAACATCGTTTCCAAGGTCTAAAATAAATAGAAAATAAACAGTAAGTAATAAGTCATTAGCAAAAAACATAAAGCAAGAAATGCACCTTAAAATGATGTGTAATATAACCATATTGAAGAACGTACTCCAATATCAAAGGGAAAATTTTAACAATGCTAAAACCACAATTACTTTTGCACCAATCTGAAAATATATAAACATATACATACATATATTTTACAGTATAGTATTATATAATTAGGTTGAGTATCCCAATACATTCTGAGAAAAATGCAAGTTTATTAAACTTATAAATTAAATCCTCTATCATGTTAATGAAAGAAAAATGTTAATAGAATGCATAAATCAAGGTTTTGTATATTTACATAAAAGTGTACCCTTAAAAACATGTAGAGAAGCAAGGAAACAAAAAACTTTACAATTCCTTACAACACTTTTTATTAATGCTTTGTGGTCCATCATTCCTCTTGAAAAGCTATTTAGCTCCAAGAGAGGTATACTAACCAACACTATGAAGAATCAAAATCACATTTATGTTGACTTATACTGGTTTGTCAGTTCTTTTAATTAACATTTACGAAACACAGACAGTTTCCAAAATTTTGCATATAACATGAAGAAGATAAGTGTGCTCCCCACTGGGAGTCTGATTAATACGCTTTCTCCAGGAAACTTAATATTGGCCACTGTTAAATGAATAGGGGAAAGAAAGACTCCTAGAGCTGAAGGATTTGGCTCCAGGTGAATTGACTTCAAAGTTATTTATTTTACATGGGATGGTAGCAGGTACTTAATTTCATGCCTGTGAAGTATAATTCAATTTATAAAATCGCATACCGAATTGACATTAAAGACTCATTGGTTTCATCTTAGATTTTCTGTTTATGTGCACTTTAAATTGAGGCTTCAAACTGTTGACAAACATTGAATTTTTTTTAACTCACTAAGCAATTACTCTGTGACTTGAAAAATCTAATTTATTTCTTAAACAAATATATATGTATATATGATAAACTTGGTCAATATTGGGAAAAAAAGGCTTACAGATATAGAAAACTGTGTGGTTTATAAACCGCACTGTGTTCATGTTATAATACCTCATTCAAATTTTTATCTTCACAACTCAATAATCTTAAAAAATCAATTATTCTTATTTCCAAGTTTAGATAAATGAACTAAATCTGAGAATAAAGGACCAAAAGTCAGTAGCAGAATTTTGAGTTGACCTAGTTTATTTTGTTTGTGTCATATGCTAAGCCAGCGTATTTTCTTCCATAATATTAACCAATTGTAAGGAGAGTGAATATCAGGTTAAAAAAATGTTGCATGTTCTTATTTTGAAGACTTTAAAGTGTAGTAGTTATTAAGCATTCATTCCACAAAACAGCCAGACAAGATTCTTCCCTGGCTTGCTCCCAGGTCACTACCCTGGCTTGGCTCTCATTGGTCTTGAAAAAGGATAAGCCAAGAACAGTTGAGCCAAAAGGAGCATCCAAAAAATCATTGTAATGCAACAAGGCTAATAATGATAACAGTTGCCAAAAGGAAACACAACAGTGATGATACGGGTACTGAAGCACTCAATAGCTTTGTTGAATCTTGAAAGTTATGCACAGGGTGCTGTGATCACAGTGTTGTACCCCTGGGAAAGTATGGCGTGTTTAATCATCCCCTGGCAACTCTTTGCTGGTTTCTTCTTTGTCAGTGTCATACTTGCCTAGTCTTTTAAAGATTTCAGCTTTAAGTAAGGAAAAAAAAAAACCACAATGGAAAAAAATATAAAAGCCTGCAATTTTGCAAGGACTGAATTTCTAATAGAATGACATTATAATAGTTCAGGTACAAGCGATGGTAACAGTTAAAATTAACCAATAAACCTGACAGCACATAGAGCAATCTTTAAGGACAAGTAAATTCCCTACTAGCTGTCATCTAGGCACAGAAAAACTGCATTGCTAATGCTATTTCTGAACTTAATTCAATATTTTATAAAACTATGTCTCTCAAAATGACAGCAAGCAATAAGAAGCTGCATAATGTTTTACTTTCACAATTTAAATGGAACATTTTTAAATGATAAAAAAATTCCCTGACTCGAATAAATGATATAAACCAGCAGTTTTAATTGCCTTTGGCTGAATATAAAATGAAAACCTATAAAGCATTATTATATGGTCAACATTTATAATGATAATCTCAAGGAAGTCAATGTCATTTACATACGCTTTTAAGGAAGACTGTGAAAGTCTTTGAACACATTTGTGATTCTGATTCAAACAGAATTTTCTGGGACAGTAAAATGTCAGATAGAAAAGGCAAAGGTATGCTGGTAACAGTTATTGCCACACAGGCACTTATATTCTTATAAAGATTCAGTTGTCTATACTTGGAAAGATGATTTTAAAAGTATATGCAATATGGGATATAGGAAAAAGTCTTATACAAAACTAGATTTGTTCCATGGTAGGATGAACATGAGGGCGTACTTGGGCGAGGCTCCAATTCAAGATTTGTAGAATTATAAACTAAAAGGAGTATTAGAATCCATTTGATTGAATTTCCCACTGTCTTTGTTTGTTTTCTGTTGCTTACAAGACAATACCTAAAAGTAGGTAATTTATAAAGAAAAAGAATTTATTTCTTAAAGTTATGAAGGTTGAGAAGTCCAGGGTCAAGGGAGCAAACCTGATGAGGGCTTTCTTGCTGTGGGGGGTGGGGACTCTCTAGGGAGTCCCAAGGTGGCAAGGGGCCTGAGCATGCTTACATGCTAACTCAGGTCTCTCTTCCTCTTCTTATAAGCCCACCAGTTTCACTCCCATAAGCCATTAATCCTTTAATCCATTAATGGATTAATTCATTCATGAGGGAAGAGCCTTCATGATCCAATCAAATCTTAAAGGCCCCACCTCTCAATACTCCCACTTCGGAGAATTAACTTTCAACATGAGTTTTGGAGGAGACAAATATTTGAACCATAACACTCATTTAAAGATGAGAGGCAGGGCGTAGTGACTCACACCTGTAATCCTAGCACACTGGAAGGGCGAGGTGGGAGGATTGCTTGAGCTCAGGAGTTCAAGATCAGCCTGAGCAAGAGTGAGACCCCATCTCTAAAAACATATAAATAAGAATGAGAAAAGTAAATCCTTCAAAATTCAAATTATTGTCCCATGGTCACAAAATGGTACACGAAAAAATTCAAATCCAAAATGTATTTATTCATTCCTACCCCTTAACATTTTGCCTATATACCTCCTGAAGGGTCTAAAATATAATGAGATTTATTCAGTGAATATTTGTTAAGATGACTCCAATTGAGTTAAATTGATTGTCTTAGTCTCTTGGTGCTGCTATAACAGAATATCTGCAACTGGGTAATTTATAAAGAACAGAAATCTGTATTCTCACCATTCTGGGGCTGGTAAATATAAGATCAAGGTGGCCACATTTGGTCTGGTGAGGGTCTTCTTGCTGCATCGTCACACGAAAGAATAAGAAAGGGCAAAAGAGAAAACAAGCCAAAATCTGCATGAAGCCTCTTTTATAAGGTCCTTAATCCTGTTGATGAGGAACAAGCTTCCTGGCCTAATTCTGTTTTAAAGGCCCCACCTCTTAATACTATCACATTGGCAACACCTGAATTTTGGAGGGGACACAAACATTCAAACCCTAGCATTGAGGACTAACTTTAAAAATATTCTGTGGAGGTTAGATAGCTAAAAACTAAATAAATTAAAAGAACGATTGCATTGCAAATGTGCTAATTTGTGTTCTTCTTGAGCTTGATTTTACTTGCATTTTCTCTTATACCAAATATAACGGGCTGCTTCAGGATTTTAAATTACGATATGGCCGTGTAAGAAATGACAATAACTGATGAAATTTCACAGACCAACTCCATTTGCCAGGCAAGAAATTTGATATTATCAATTTACAAAAGAAAGCCTTTTATATAAATCATTTTCTTCCTAAATTTCACAAATTTTTATATTCATAGTCATCCTGCGCTCAAGGCAGAGGCTGCTTTATATATGTAGTAAATCCTCGCATTTTTAGCAGATATGTCAGGAGACATATCTACTGTTTACAGGAGAAGTGTTGTTTAATATATTGAACACTTCTTGTGTACCACTTCAAAATCATCGTAGCCTCCCTGCAATTTTACTCATTGTTATGAGGAGAAATTCCGCAAAGGTTCCTATCAGCTTAACGCAGTTATAATCTGACACGCCTCCCCCTTGACCCATGCTGCATAGCACTTGCTTCTTGCTCTGGGGTTTCTCTGATGCTACAACATGAGATGGCTATGGAAATTAGTTCTGCACTCATAAATGCACACCCCTCACTCAAGCATAACCTGTAATTGTGGCAAAGTTAATATCCTCCAAGGTAGCCTTGACCAATGGAGTCCTAGAGTCAACAGATAAGCCGTTCCCCTTTTTTTGCCATGGGTAAAACACCTGAAAACGCATTTTAAGGGTTTTCCAAAGATCTCACAGGGTCAAGTATCAGATGCCTGTAGCAGTAGCCCACTTTATATTGACTGCTCTCCCTTGTGTATTCACTTGCCCTAGTTCATTTCACCCCATCCCTCAGCTTTGTCCTTTGCACCTGATGCCTGGGATCTCTTAGAAAAAATACTGTCTGCATGAATGCCATTATCTAAGACTCTGCTTTATGAAGAACTCAGATTCAAATTTGGAGATGCATTTATTTATTTATTTATTTATTTTTCTTTTTTTGAGTTTTGAAATGCTTTACTCTTATTATCTCCAAAACATTTTCTGTTGAAATGTTTTTTTCCATTTTCATCTGGATATTTTGTTATCTCATAGACTTAAGCTCTATCATGATCTATAGACTCATTCAGGCCCATAATCCAAAAAGTCTGAAATGGTATTATCTACAAATAATATATAATCAGCATACTTCTCCGAATCATCACTTCACCCCCAAAACACATTTAAACTAGAGTACTAAAGTATGCTGCAAAGTCCTCTGAGAGCTTATGAGATACCCTATTTACCTAATATAAAAGGAACAAATGAAGGGTATTTCTTATAATTGGGAAAGAACATGTTTTACCCTGCTGATAATGAACAGGAAAATACCGAAGCAGGTTTTTACTAAAACCAAGATCTAAATAACAATTATGTAAGGCCCCAAAAGGAATAGATTTCCCAATGCCTGTGATCCAGGGCAAAAAGGGTACATAATTGAGAGACCACCTGCCTCAAACTTAACATACTTTGCTTCATTTAATCTCTACAACAATCCTCTAAGATGAGAATTATTACCACCTAATACAGACAAAAAATGCTAGGCTTTGAGAGCTAACTGGTGAGAAGATAAATCAGTTTCAAACCCAGTTATGAGTAGTATTGTCTGTCCCATGCCTGATTTACAGCATCATTCATGCCTAGTGAAGATGGCCATACATTCAGAACACTGTAGGAAAATTCCTGGGTGGTCTGAGGAGTTGAATTTTGATTATCTTTAAAACAATGATTTCCAAATCTATCATCAGTAACACGTAGAGAGCTTTTTATTTATTTTTATTTTTATTATTATTATTATTTTAAGCCACGGGTGTGGCAAGCAGCCTTTTCTTATTTTTTATTTTATTTTATTTTTTGACACAGTTTTTTTTTTTTTGTTTGTTTGTTTGCAGAGGCAAGGTCTTGATATGTTGTCCAGGCTGGTCTTGAACTCATGGCCTTAAGCAATCCTCCCACTTTGGCCTCCTGTAGAGCTGGGATTACAGGTGTGAGCCACCACATCTAGTTAGAGACCTTTTTAAAAATAGACATGCCTGGACCCACACCTGGCATGTTTTTGATTCAGGAAGTTTAGGGAGTTTTTGAAAATTTGTGTCTTAAGTGTTCTGATGCACAATCAAGTTTTGGAAATACTGCTGTTAGTAACTTCCATTTCTGAGCTGCATTGATTTTGTAAGATTAGCCATCAAAATTATTTTGGGAGGAATGCTAATTATTATGAATATAGATGTGTTTTTTAACGTGACTAATTTTACTCAGTACGGTTATGGATGGGACCAATCTAAAAGCCCATAATTCAGATGTGAGCTGCAGCCAAATTACAGTTTTGTTAATACTATGTACATACTATACCATGGATTTTTGCAATTGTTCATGAAAAATGAAATGGCAAATACTTATGCCACTAACAAGGTCCTATTTTAATTCCAAGACATTAACAGAGTGACTCAAACACGAAGGATTATCTAAATGTGTGGCAGAACTGCAAACAAGAAACGTCAATTAATGGATTTTTAATTAGACTCTGCTGCAGCCAATGGCAAAAGTACTGCTAATACTCATAGTTAACTATAGATATCAGGAAGTTCTGTCACTACCATTTTCTTATTTGATTCTAATAACAACCCGGTAATTGCCATTTTAAAGCAGGGAAAACTGAAACTTGGGACTTACATTCTTTCCCTGAGATATTATATCCTGAATAATGTACTATTAGAAATTAACTCCCAATTTGATTCTCTTTTCTTTGAATTCTCTCACTCTTTGTGTTTATCATCCACTTGACTCTATAGTATTGTTAAGAAAACCTACGAGAATCAAATGAAGAAATCATTCAACAGCACTCATTTTCTTTTTTTTTTTTCTTTTTTATTGGGGGAAAACTACAAAGCATTTACAGTATAATGTTTACAGTCACAATTTATAGTGAGCTGATCTCCCAAAATATATTACCACTCAAGTTGACCTATCTTGTTACATTCAAAAATC
>CAUYRT010086858.1:0-48079 GCA_963574885.1 Lepilemur ruficaudatus | reverse complement strand
GTGAGTACATGTGGTGCTTGTTTTTCCATTCTTGTGATACTTCACTTAGTAGAATGCGCTCCAGCTCTATCCAGGATAATACAAGAGGTGCTAGATCACCATTGTTTTTCGTGGCTGAGTAGAACTCCATGGTATACATATGCCACATTTTATTAGTCCACTCATGTATTGATGGGCACTTGGGTTGTTTCCACATCTTTGCAATTGTGAATTGTGCTGCTATAAACATTCGAGTGCACATGTCTTTTTTATAGAATGTCTTTTTTTCCTTTGGGTAGATGCCCAGTACTGGGATTGCTGGATCAAATGGTAGTTCTACTTGTAGCTCCTTGAGATATCTCCATATTACTTTCCACAGAGGTTGTACTAGTTTGTAGTCCCACCAGCAGTGTGTTAGTATTCCTATCTCTCTGTATCCATGCCAACATTTATTGTTTTGGGACTTTTTAAGAAAGGCCATTCTCACTAGAGGTAAGTGATATCTCATTGTGGTTTTGATTTGCATTTCCCTGATGATTAGAGATGTTGAGCATTTTTTCATATTTCTTAGCCATTAGTCTATCTTCTTTTGAAAAATTTTTGTTCATGTCCTTTGCCCACTTTTTTATAGGGTTGTTTGATTTTTTTCTTGCTGATTTTCCTGAGTTCTGTATAGATCTAGTTATCAGCCCTTTATCAGATGTGTAGCACGCGAATATTTTCTCCCATTCTGTAGGTTGTCTGTTTGCTCTTATGATAGTTTCCTTGGCTGTACAGAAGCTTTTTAATTTGATCAGGTCCCATTTATTTACTTTTGTTGCTGTGATTGCCTTTGGGGTCTTCTTCATAAATTCTTTCCCTAGGCTGATGTCTACAAGAATTTTTTCTCTCATTCTTTATGTTGTTTTTTTTTTCTTTTGTTTTTTTGATTGGCTGTTCAGATGCTTTTTAATTTTTTCTTTTATTTTTTTTTTATTTTTTTGTTGTTGTTGTTGCTCTGATTTCCTTTGGGGTCTTCTTCATAAATTCTTTGCCTAGGCCAATGTCTATAAGATTTTTTCCAACATTTTCTTCTAGAATTATTACGGTTTTATGCCTTAGGTTTAAGTCTATTATCCAGCCGGGCATGGTGGCTCACGCCTGTAATCCTAGCACTCTGGGAGGGCAAGGCGGGTGGATAGCTCAAGGTAAGGAGTTCAAGACCAGCCTGAGCAAGAGCGAGATCCCGTCTCTACTATAAATAGAAAGAAAATTAATTGGACAACTAAAAATATATGTAAAAAAAAAAAATTAGCCGGGCATAGTGGCACATGCCTGTAGTCCCAGCTACTCGGGAGGCTGAGGCAGAAGGATTGCTTGAGCCCAAGAGTTTGAGGTTGCTGTGAGCTAGGCTGATGCCACGGCACTCACTCTAGCCTGGGCAACAGCGTGAGACTCTGTCTCAAAAAAAAAAAAAAAAGTGTGTTATCCACTGTGAGTTGATTTTTATGAGAGGTGAAAGGTGCAGATCCTGTTTCAGTCTTCTACATGTGGCTATCCAGTTTTCCCAGCACCATTTATTGAATAAGTATTCTTTTCCCCAGTGCATGTTTTTGTCAGCTTTGTCAAAGATTAGATGGCTATATGAGGATGGTTTTATATCTGTTTATATCTGTTCTGTTCCATTGGTCTATGTCCCTGTTCTTGTGCCAGTGAAATGCTGTTTTAGTTACTATAGCCTTGTAGTATAGCTTGAAGTCTGGTAAACTGATGCCTCCCAATTTGTTCTTTTTGCTTAAGATTGCTTTTGCTATACAGGGTCTTCTCTGGTTCCATACGAAGTGTAGAATTATTTTTTCTAGACCTGAGAAAAATGATGTTGGTATTTTAATAGGGATTGCATTGAATCTGTAGATCACTTTGGGTAGTACAGACATTTTAACAATGTTGATTCTGCTGACCTATGAGCATGGTATGGTTTCCCACCTGTTTATGACCTCTGCTATTTTGTAGTTCTCCCTGTAGAGGTCTTTTACCTCCTTAGTTAAATATATTCCTAGGTATTTTATTTTCTTTGGTGCTATTGTGAAGAGTATTGAGTCTTTGATTTGGTTCTCAGTTTGACTGTTGTTGGCATATAGGAACGCTACTGATTTGTGTACATTGATTTTGTAATATGAGACCTTGCTGAATTTGTTTATCAATTCCAGTAGTCCTTTGGCAAATCTTTGGGGTTTTCTAGATATAAGATCATACTGTCAGCAAAGAGTGATAGTTTGACCTCTTCCACTCCCATCTGGATGCCCTTGATTTCCTTCTGTTCTCTGATTGCTCTGGCTAGGACTTCCAGCACTAAGTAGAATAGAAATGATGATAGAGGGCAACCTTGTCTGGTTACAGTTCTAAGTGGGAATGCTTTTAATTTTTCCCTGTTCAGTATGATGTTGGCTGTGGGTCTGTCGTATATGGCTTTTATCATATTTAGGTAAGTCCCATTTATGCCTATTTTGTTATAATATAATGGTGCTTAATTTCATTGCTTTTTCTGCATCTATTGAGAGGCTCATATGGTCTTTGTTTTGCTTCTCTTTAGGTGGTGAATTACATTTATGGATTCGCATATGTTGAACCATCCTTGAATCTCTGGAATAAAGCCCACTTGGTCATGATAGATTATTTTTTGATAAGCACCTGAATTTGGTTTGCTACGATTTTATTGAGAACTTTTGCATCTATACTCATAAGGGATATTGGTCTGTAATTTTCTTTTTTTGTTGTGTCCTTCCTGGGTTTTGGTATTAGGGTGATGTTGGCTTCATAAAACATGTTGGGGAGGATTCCTTCCTTCTCAATGTTGTGGAATAATTTCTGCAGGATAGGCACCAGTTCTTCTTTGTAGATCTGGTAAAAATTACGGTGTGAAACCATCTGGTCTGGGACTATTCTTTTTAGGAAGATTTTTTATTGCTGCTTCAATTTCAGTACTTGATATTGGTCTGTTCAGGAATTCTATTTCTTTCTGATTGAGCCTAGGGGTAACTTTGGTTTAATATGTGTTCATTTGATTGACATCCAATTTTTTTCAGAACACCAAGAACCCAAAATATCTAGGGTTGCTGCTGTTTGCTTATATTGTGTAACAAACCCAATGTTAAACATGACCCTTGAAACTGTCCTCACATCTTTCCCAGTCAGGTACTTTGATGATATAGTAAATATCACCATAGTACCATTCTGAAGAAACAGAGTTTAAATATGGATTTGGCCCCATCAAATATTTTTTTCACATAGATCTTAAAATCCTCTTCAAAAGAAATACCCACTCAAAAATCTGCAGAAAACTCCAAGAAGGGACATAACTCTACAGCAATTATGGTCTCAGCAATCACTTTAAATCATGATAAGTTTTTGTTTTTCTCTCATTTTCTGTTGTCTGTTCCTTTTGCCTTTCTTGATCTGAAAATTAATGACAGAGAGGAGCCAAAAACTCAGAACATAATTCAAAATTGAAAGCAGCAAGCCCATCCACCAAAGTAGATCATTTGGAATTAGAAATAAAATTCATTTTTGAAAAAGAGAATCCTGAAAGTGCTTTGTATTATGAAGTCAATCTTTACAAACTTATTCCATCAGAAAGAGCTTTTTAAGGGTATAAGTCCCAAAACTACTTGGATTCAGATTCAGGATATCTAAAGAGCCCAAAGGAAGTTAATCCAATCATCATAAAGACCCCAATTTGATAAAAGGGAGTCCATATCAAATCAGACTTTAAGCATGGACCTTTAAAAGCATCTACCTACAGAAGGAAATGGAGGCTCTTTACCACACAGCTAGAAATTATAGGACTGGGGCTTGAATGAAAGTCCCTGCCTCCAGGCCCAAAACTTGTTTCCACTATGCCCTTGACCTTGATATATAGGGTGATGGACTAGCTAGACATAGCACTTCCTAGTCATTTCTAACTCCCATGACCAACATCCACCCATACCAAAAAAGAACAAGGAAAAAAAAATTTAAAACACAGGGAACTTAGTCAATTGCTTTGAGATGGGTTCTGAATTTGTTGTTTTGTTATTGTCTTTGTTGTGTTTGTTTTTTTTTTCTCTGTATACAAAAAAGTGAACATATCATCATCACCTCACTAAAACTCAAGATCTGTGAGAACAGGGACCACAACTAATTTATTCTCTGCTCTATCACCAACACTTACGTGGTGATAAATTTGGGTGTGCTTCTTGTTTTGTTTCATTTGGTTTGGTTTTTTGCTGCCTACTAGTCAAATTCCTTTCTGATTTTGAGGTTAGTCCTCAAAGTGTGCAGTAGAGGTAGAATGCAGCACCCCATTTCTCACTCCCTGGTGGTGAGAAACCTAGTATATTTCCTGGGAGAGGTCATCCCCCAATTAGCTTTTGTAGAGGTGACTCAGAAACATAGGGATAGCATGGAAGTTACTACTGGCAACAGCAACAGACATAACAGTGATAGCAAAAGCTTCCTAACCAGTCTATTGCATGGCATGACCTTAGTTCTGTTCCTGCTCCTACACTCCCTTGGTTCTTGCTTAACTTTCCTGCCTTCCTATCACTTCTGTGAGCTATTTAGTTTCTTCCATAGACATTCTTTTCCACTTAAGTTAGTCTAAGGCAGTTTTGTTGCTCGCAACCAAAATCTCTAACAGGCACATAGTAGGCACTCAAATATTTCTTAAATGAAAAAATAAATTAATGAATTGACTTTCATCATAATTTTTTACATAACTTTACAATTTCCAAGCACTCTCCCATATCCTAATCATTGCACCTGGTTACTGACTCATTTATGTTACAGTAAGTTAAAATATTTAACAAAAGCAAGTCTTTCTTGATGCAAGAGTCAAGTAAAAAAAAAATTAAATCTAAACTAGGCTTAAACATTATTTTTCCAAAATATGCTATGAGATCTCACTGTTTTACTCACCACTACGAATGGCTTCACTTGAGTAATATGGAAACCCTAAATAAAGAAATTCAGAATATGAGATAGGGAGTAAGAGCTGGAAAGTATGAGGCATAAAAGTTAAAAATTCTTCAAAGGACATGTGATATGCACGGAAGAGGTCTAGAAAGGAGAACTGAAACTTCAGATACGAGCTGGCTTCACCAGGTGCACTGGAGGTGGAAATGGTTCATGCACTGAGGGAACAGCATCTGCAAAGGCAAAAATTATGTCCCTTCAAAATATAAAAATTTTTGCTTTAATCATATGGCTCTATCTAACCAAGGGGGGGGAGGTATGTAGTTTGTGAATTCTTAAAAATTCCCTCCATCTACCCACCTCTACTTTACTAGAAATCGAAGTCAATCATAATTCAAAAATTAAATGGGAAATTTTATGAACTTTTTACATTTGTAATTACAAATGGTGTTTCAAACTTGATGTTTTAGAATTGCCCCAAGAATTCCATGATCTTGTTACCAATTTATGTTGATAAGGTAAAGAATTTGACATAGCACATCCTATTTGGTTTATGTGAACACAGACAACTTTCCCCAGTCTGATAGTTGGAAAATCGTCACAAAATCCATTAAACCATCTCAGTAAGCAAAAGAGGTAAGGACATTTTGTGTTCAGTGACCTATACACACTTAGCCCCATGGATTACGTAGCAGGCGATGCAGTGCTTAAGGTCCCCTTTTCACCCTCTATATCTGATCTCTAAGGAGCCAGTGCACAACTCCTTCCAGGAGAAGTCTGAAGAACACATTTCACCAACAAAAGAAGATAGTCCATACTTAAGAGTAGTTTTAAAAAGAGAGAAAAATATGAAACACTGAGGATGAAGTGAACGTAAACGTAAACCTTTTACGTTTTTGCTTTACACGGTCTAGGTATTTCTTGTATAATTTGTGATTCCTTTAAAATGTATTAATAGTATAAAATGGGCAAATTGTAATGAAAACTCATGTGGCTTTAAGATGACCACCGGAGAGGACACAAAATGTATATACTAAAAGACTATCCAGTGCTTTTCTGATATAGATACCAAAAAAAAAAAAAAAAAGGAAATGAAAAAGGGGGGGTTCGGTACACCGTCTGAATACATCACTCACTTACTTCCTCTTTTTTGTGTCACTCGTGAGGCATTAACTAAAGCGGCTTCTGCAGCACGTGTTCGCCGCACGAGCGGGCCATCTCCTCGTTCGGAGGGCACTCGGATGCTCCTCCTCAGAACAACCCTTCCTGACTCGGAGTTGGGGCTGAGGCCCGGGACGCGGCCGCCCACCGCCCTCGGGGCTCTGCGGCCTCCGGGACTTGTTGCTCCGGCGGGAACTCGCGCGATCGGCCGGCCCGAGCTACCCACGGGGAGCGCGGGGGGCCGGCCCCGGCCGCGCGGCCGTGTTGCGGCGGGGAGCGCGGCCCCACGAGCCGCTGACCTTCGCCCGCGCGGCCTGGAGCGCGGCCGCGGCCTCCCCAAGCCAGCCTCCCGGTTCAGCGGGGACCGGAAGCGCCCGCAGCCCGCCCTTCCGCCTGCAGATCGCGGGCGCGGGGCCGGGGGCGCTCGGGGGGCTGCCCCTTCCCCGGCTGGCCCCGAGGGAGCGGCTCCCCACCCTCCCGCGCGGCGTCTTCCGTGCCCCTCGGTCTCCGGCCCAGCGCGGCAGAGCGAGCCCGAGGCGGAAGCTCGGCCCGCGGCCCCACGAGCTCCCACCCCGGTTCCCAGGCCGGCTCCACCCGGCCCAGTGCGAAGAAGCGCCGGGGCCTCGGCGGCCCGGACTGGGCGGGGGCGCCCGGGGCCCGGGGCCGACTCCCCTCCCTTCCCGGCGCCCGCGGCCTCCCCGCCCCCACTCGGCCCCGGAATCGATAGTGGCCGCTGATTTTTCACGACAATTGCAGCTGTCTAATTCATCAGCGAATAATTAAATCAGAGGCAGCCAGGCCTGCCTGGTGTCGGAGACGAGGGTCCTCGCTCGCGGATCCCACCAAACTGGGGGCCAGTGGGGAGCGAGGACAGGCTTCCCCCTGCGCAGAGGCGGGGAGGGCGGCCCGTACCCGGCGCGGGTCCCCACCGCGGGGGCGGGCGGCCAGGTGTGGGGAGTCGGTAGGGCAGGCAGAGGGGCCGGGCAGGGCGCCCCGCTCCCGGTCAGCACGTCCCTCCATGGCGGCGCAGAGCCCCATCCCGCCCTCCCGCGCCAGGAGCCTCGCGTGGGGCCGCGGTTCGCCCTCCTCACGCGCACTTTGCGAAGGGAGAGGAACCCCACCCTCGGAGGCGATTTGCCTTTGCGGAGGATGGAGAGGAGCATAGAGAAGCGTCTAGAAGCCGCATTGATTTAGACATCAATCCCGGCCGGCTCCCTCGGCCTCCGGAGCCGCGGGGCCGCGCCCCCCTCCCTGGGAAGCGGCTCGGCGCGGGCCCCCGGGCCACCGGGCTCCGCGGAGCGGGAGAGGGGAGCGGCCCGCAGCTTCCCGCGCAGCGGCCTCGACGCCGACCCCGCCCGCCCCGCAGGCCCAGCACCGCGCCGGACCGCGCAGACACGACGCCTTGAGGCCAACAGGTCGCCCACGGCCCTCGGTGTCCGCTCTCCCACCCGGCGGCAGGGCGCCCTCGGAGCTCGGGCTCTTCAGGGGCCGCCAAACCGACTGTGCCCTGCTGGAGCACTGGTTGGCGCGGGCCGCGGGGAGTGAGCCCCGCTCGGGCAGTGACCACGGCCCCCTCGGCTACGAAGCAGCCTCGTCCAAACCCCGTGGTCCGCCAGAGTGGCTTCCTCGTACACGTTTGCAAACAAAACAATTCAAAATTCGTATCGTGACATCGACGCGATTTTCCAAAAAATAAAATGCTCCTAAAATAATCTGAATGTGCTCTCTTACTTTTGATCGTGTTATCCTGAAAGATCAGCTCAGATTCACTTGGTGCTTTAATTTTAGGGGAAACTGATACTCGAAGAATCTAAAAAAGGTATCATACGTGGTAAAAAAAAATCTGATTGGCATAAATAATTTAAAACCGCACCCCCGTTGGCTTTGTTAGCTTTCAAATAAAAATACTCCCTTTTGAAATCGGAAATAATATCTCTCAAGTTTAAAATCTGGACAACTATCTTTTAATACTCTGTATTCAATTGTTTTCCATAGTAGCTAGACAATTGAAATTAAACGCAAAGATTTTTAAACTGCCCTATTTTCATTTGGAGGGGACGTAGTAGGTATTTGTAGTAACGTTTAAACAATATTGAGTCCTCAATCAAAAATTACGATTTCCAGAGAAAATAAATTATATTTTAAGAGAGTAATAAATAAAAAGTAAGCCCGTGCTTAGTGTCTCGGGCCAACTTGACAACAGCTCTACTTTCAGGGAGTTAAATTTGTCCTTTTTACAATCAACTGCAACTTTTGCCATGTTTTGGAAAGGACAACAAAAAGATTTCACGCACAACTTGACCTGAACAAAGGGACATCACGCCAGTTTTTCTTTTGTGGGGTGACAACTGGAGGAGAGGAAAACTTTATTTTAAGCACACTTGGGTTATACTTTTGGAAACCCCCTTGAAAGAGAAAATCTGAGACAGAAACACTTGACTCAAAAATCGAGGCTATGGGGCTTTGGGAAACAGGAGACTAATAGTGAGAAGGGAACTGAAAGTCTCCCAGGCGAAAATTTTTCTTCATTCTCAGGCTAACAAGTTGCTTATTTAAAATGCAAGGTTCTTTGAGGGAAAAAAAAAAAAATCTCCGTTCATGTAATAGTCGTGCTCCCTCTTCCTCCTCCCGAAAAGAAGCCCTTGAATATTCGCGGGTTCGAATCCCCTATTTCCCTTTCCCTCTTTAAAATAACATTTTCCCCAAAGAGGAAAATTATTTCCCCCACCAGTTTGTCCTGTGTTAGCAGCCACGAAAACAAAACGGATGGGTGGGGAAGTTGTCGAAAGGGCCTGTGGTGGGCCCCAAATTCAGGGGTGGTGGGGGAAGGAAAGTGCACTGGCAGGAACCGCAGTCCCAGCACCCAGTCCGGGGGACCGCCACCGTCTGTCGGGATCAGAGGCCCCAGGCACCCACCCCTACCCAAACCCTTCGCGCGAGGGGGCCAGGGAACCCAGTGAGGGCAGAGAAGAGGGGAACCAAAGAGATGTATGTGTGTGTCGGAGATGCAAGCGGTCTCCGAGGACACAAAACTCCAGCAGTCCCCTGTCCACGGAGGCAGAGGAGGGCGATCAAGGTCCGCAGCCCTAGTCTCTCGCTTTCTTTAAAACTAGACAAGTGGACGGTCTAGCAGCTTAGTTGGCGGAGCTCGGGATTCGGGCTGCGGCTGCCCCTTCACAACGACAGCCCCTGGGGCAGGTGCCAACGCTCTTTGAGGTGGGATCGCCTTTCCTTCGCCCTCCCTCAAGCCTGATCCCTCCCTGCGACCGGAGTACTGAGGAAATTGTGGGGTTTGCTTCCCACAGCCTTGCTCCCCGCCTTCTAACGCAGGCGCTGGGATCTGGGCTCCGCAAGAACCTTCCCCCAGCTCGCAGGGCTCCAGGAGCTTCGTTTTTCTTTTCCTAAGAGGCCAGATGAGGGTGAGAACAAGACTAACAGCCCCATATCTCTCTCCACCTGCACGCAAAGTAAATTTTGTCAACCAAAAAGTTAGGGGCAGTCCCTGTAAGCTCTGCTAACATGGCGTGTGGTATTTTGACAAGATCAACGGAGAGAGGGAAGGAGAAGAAGAAGGACCCGTTCAGCCTCACCACCCAGAAAACTTTTTTCAAAAAAACTTTTCTAGATCCAAGTGGGAACCTGACAAGCGTCAGTGAATTTCTGAGCTGGGAGGCTGACTGCAGTTAGTGGGGCTGGGCTTCGGTTTTTAGTTTTCTCCTCCCTGTGCTCAATCAGCCCGAGCTTTCAGACAGAAGAAAATTAAAGCTAATGGAGATATCAAACAGAGCCACAATTCCGAAGGCTCCTTTTCCGCCACAAGCACCCACCGTCCATCTGCACGTGTAATCACAGAGATTTGCGGCGTCTTCATCACCAGGGACTCCGAGGAAAGGGGAGAAAATTCTCATGAAAAACAGCCCCATATAATCACTACTATTATTTGTGTATAGCAACATAAGAATTTCTTTCTCCTCTTAAAATTCCCCCACAATATTGAGACAGCATTTGTTGTCCGATTCATGCAAACGCTTGAGGCCTTTCTGGAAAACCATTACCATTCAATGGCTAGAAAATTGCTCTCCTTCCTTTAAAAAAAAAAAAAAAAAAAAAGGCCGGCGCAGCAGCAGCTACAACAGACAACAAAAACTTTCTCCCACATAATCCTCGCTGCAGAATGACAAAGAAATGATATTGACTTACCCCCGAACGGATGATGTGTTTGATAAGGGGGGGACTTTTTTTGAAGATTTCTGTTCGGGAGCTCTACAGACAGCTGCAATTCATGGGCGACGCTGATTGCCAGAAACGCTATGGATTGGCATGGGGTCTGCAGCTCACAGATCCTGATCAATACCCCTACACTCACACGCCAGATGGTTTGGGGAAGGACAAAAATAAAATAGTCCAAATCAACCCACCATTATGTCTTTTTGTATTGCTCTGATAAACCTAGTCATAGCACAAATGTGTTCTGCCCAACACAAAACCTGGACAGATTTTGAGTAGTGGGGTAGAAATAAGCAGCCCCCCTCTTCCCTAGATTTGGGTTGTGATAACTGTTATTTAGTGAAAACAAAGCTGTTGGGCCCCTTATCCAGACTGGGTTTACTTGTGGTCTGTTTATTTTTTCGTGAATAATTTATAAAGTCTCTGTTTTAATTGAATAATCCTCTCTCTCTGCCTAAAAACAATTTTAATGTGATAAACACTTAGGAAAAATTCTGACAGTAAATATTTTCAGTCTTTTCCTGCAACTGCTGACTCAAGTTCAGTATTTTTTTCTTTCACATTGCAGTAGCCTTCGTTTGCTGTCGAAGCTGCATTTTATTTTCATGCTTTTTCTTTCTTTCTTTCTTCGTTTTTTTTTTTTTTTTTTTGGACCTATTTAAGTTTCTGGTCTTAAAGAAAAGTGGACCTGCAGATGTGCTATGCTAAGAAGTGTATATGCTGGTACTGATGTAATGCTTGTACACTGTCCAGATTCTAATAGTCATGAACTAGCACTTATGATAGCACATTTCTATACAGTCTATTTGTAAATCAAATGCTAGAGGGATGGGCAGAGAATGGGATGTAACTTCAAATTTTAAAAAATCTGAGTTGCAGAACTTCTGCAGGTTAGAGTATGGATGCTAAACAAGGGGCAGTTAAAAAGCAACACTTCCATTTTATTTTCTTAAAGAAATATAGACAAAGAAGTATCAAAAACATTTAAAAATACATTTGAAAATCTTTTGGTATTGATATTCTTAATATTACCTTGAAGTAGAAAATAAATATTTTTCCTTTTTGGAAGAAAAGGAAAAGGGCATCCAAACCTAATTCAGTGAAAATTGGGGTGCTCACTAAACAAGCACATTTATTTTCCTTTTAAATGGGTTTTGGGTTGAAACATAAAACCTCAAACCACCATTAGAAAAACAACATGAAAAATCTGCTTTAATCTAGCCCAATGAAATTATACACAAAGAAGCCAATACGATTTCATGATTTCCCTGAGATCGCCAATATTGATCGAGGGAAGGAGGGAGGGATGGTGGAAGGGGGGGGGAGGGAGGAAGGAAGGAAGCAAGGCAGTGAGAAAAAGCAACTCACCTTTCTGCTCCCAGGCATACTGAAATGCAATTCCCAGCAGCAAATTTATCTTGGTGGCCTGGTAAATGAGTTTATCATTTTGAAAAATTATTTAAATGGCAATTTATATACTTAGGTTTCTGTACGGAGGTAGCACCAGCTTAGGGTCACTGGCCACTCTTGAGCCTGAAGCCAAGACAGTGAGACTACCTTCAGCACCAGGGCACATCAGACTGACTATTTCCCAGTCCTGCTCCTCTCCTGCGGCATTTCAGTCACTGAGCACTCATGGACCAAGACCAGGTTGCACTCCTGTGAACTTCTGTTCAACTCAGTGTGTATTTGAAACATTAACTGATTCAAATTATCCCAATTGCCCTGCACCATATACAAGGTAGGGAGTGAGAAGAGGGACAGAGGGCGAGGGGGAGAGAAAACCAAAGAAACAAGAAACTCAGTTATTTTACCTGTCTCCTGTTGTGACACTTAAAGACATGAGCAGCCACAAAAGTATGCCTGGCAAAGCAGGGAATCTGCTGCTGCTTTCTTACCCAGGCTTTGATATCACAGAGAAGATGCTATTTGAAAGAATAATTGGCAACGTATTGGCCAGAGCTCAATAAAGTTGATCTATGAATAACGTCACTGTACATTCATGTGGCAGGATGGGGGTGGTTTGCTCTGAAGCTAGAAGAGAGAAGAGGGCAGCAAAAAAGGTCACTGAGAAAAGAACCGTTTTCGAAATGAATTAAACCTTTCTCTAGAGCCAAGAAGTCACGTACAGCATTCTAGGCTGTGTTCTTGTTTTCTTATCAAGTTTTCTCTAACAGCTGGACGTGGTGGAGTGGGCTGTCTTAAGAAGACCCCCTGCTCTTCTTTTGACAGCTGATCAAAAGAAAATAGGTCACGCTTCTCAAACTTATGTCCACCCTGTCCTTAATTACTGTCTCTTTAAACAAAGGCAACATCTGCGCAACCTCAGCTAGCTTGAATCTTCGGAGGCAAACAGGCGCAACCTGCTTTGGAAGAATCTGTTACTTTTCTGGCTTTACGCTGGGTGTTGGCCTCTGTGGCTGTCTTCCACCGCCCCTCGACCCCCCTACCCAGACCGCGGAAATGTCCACCTCCTCTCTCCCCCAGCTCCACTCCCACCTCCCGACCTGGGATTGCCAAACGACAGAAATTCTGGGAAGACGAAGATGCACTTTTTAAAGCTATGGTTGGCAAGCGTTCTAGAGCTGGCAAGAGCACTGGTCTTTTCAGAAACACGGTTTGAATATACAGATGTCAGCGGAGGCTCATGGTCAACTACCCACCCCCGCAACCTGGGGCTTTCCTCTCCCAGGATTTGAGAGAAGCTGTGTGTGTGTGTGTGTGTGTGTGTGTGTGTGTGTGTGTAGATCCGCGGGTGTCATCCTAGCTGGTTTGCATACTCTCTGCCCCCTGGAGAAGTTTGCTCACTACAGGCACCAGCAACATTCCTCACCCCCACCCCACCAGTTCTACACTGTCCCCTTTCTTTCCAAGTCGCTGATGGAGTAGGCACTTGATCACCTTGAAACGGCAGCTCCTGGAATTCTAGTTTTGTTTTGCAATCTAGCAGGGTCCTTCTGAAGCCTCATAACTGGGAGATTTATGGGCTCGCCGGGTAATTAAATGATGTTATTGTGTTAACTTTGCATGCAGTACCGCTGCCCGCGACGCGCGGGGGCAGCTGGCCGGCCGCAGCTCGCAGGCGGCGAAGGCGCTGGAGTTCCTCTCGCCCCATAGACATGCACGCCCCAGCCTCGGGAATTTACCGTGCATTAGAATACATTAGCGCCTGCCTTTTAAAAGGCTGAACAACTGGCTCTCGGCTAGGGACCCCGGGGAAGTGGCTTGCTAGGCGACGCGTGTTTGTTTTTACACCAGCACGTAGTGGAGTCTTTTCCTCCGGACTCACTCGCCTGGAGAAAAGCTTTGAGGTGAGGCGGAGGGGACTGAAGCAATGCCCCTTTCCTCAGGTCGCAGCTACCTGGGAGGGTCTCAGCGCAGCATCTTTCACATAATCTCTCTCCCTCGCTGGCACTCCAGCCTCTCCCCCTCTCCCCATCACCCCCTTCCCCTCCCTCCCTCCCTCTCCCTGACGTTTGATTCCAGTAGCAAAGGAGGAAAAAAAAGGCACCGAGCCGTCAGCCAAACATGAAACGCGCGGCCCCGCCCCCTCCATGGCCATTGGCAGCTTCGCAGAGCAGGCCCGCCCCCAGGGGCAGCCACAGCCGTGGAGTGGCTAGTCGCGACGCCCGTCGGGCGCGGCCCCGCCCCAGCTCCGGGAGGGTAGGTTGGCTGCCCCGGCGAGCGGCAGAGCCCTTCTGGACAGCTCCCGCTCACCCGAACAGAAGACGTCGGCGCCGGAGCGGGTTCGGACATGGCGAGGCAGCGTGCCGGCCCGAGCGGCGGGGCCCGGTGATCCCTCCCTCCCTCCCTGTCCCCTCCCCTCTCCCGCACGCACGCCCCGTCCGCCCCCACCCCGCCCCCACCCCGGGCGAGCCCGCAGTCCGGGGCGCACACCCGCACGCTCGCTCCCCCTCCACACACTCGCCCACTCCCGCTCTCGCCCCCGCTCCGGCCGCCGAGCCCCGCCACGCGCGCTTCGCCAGCCCGCCGGCCGCCCCCGCCGCCCCCGCCGCCCCCGGGCCCCGATGGACTGAATGAAGGCTGCCTACACCGCCTATCGATGCCTCACCAAAGACCTAGAAGGCTGCGCCATGAACCCGGAGCTGACAATGGAAAGTCTGGGCACTTTGCACGGGCCGGCCGGCGGCGGCAGCGGCGGGGGCGGCGGCGGGGGCGGCGGGGGCGGCGGCGGGGGCCCGGGCCATGAGCAGGAGCTGCTGGCCAGCCCCAGCCCCCACCACGCGGGCCGCGGCGCCGCCGGCTCTCTGCGGGGCCCGCCGCCGCCAACCGCGCACCAGGAGCTGGGCACCGCGGCCGCGGCGGCGGCAGCGGCGTCGCGCTCGGCCATGGTCACCAGCATGGCCTCGATCCTGGACGGCGGCGACTACCGGCCCGAGCTGTCCATCCCGCTGCATCATGCCATGAGTATGTCCTGCGACTCGTCCCCGCCCGGCATGGGCATGAGCAACACCTACACCACGCTGACGCCGCTCCAGCCGCTGCCACCCATCTCTACCGTGTCCGACAAGTTCCACCATCCGCACCCGCACCACCACCCGCACCACCACCACCACCACCACCACCAGCGCCTGTCGGGCAACGTCAGCGGCAGCTTCACCCTCATGCGCGACGAGCGCGGGCTCCCGGCCATGAACAACCTCTACAGTCCGTACAAGGAGATGCCCGGCATGAGCCAGAGCCTATCTCCGCTGGCCGCCACGCCGCTGGGCAACGGGCTAGGCGGCCTCCACAACGCGCAGCAGAGTCTGCCCAACTACGGTCCGCCGGGCCATGACAAAATGCTCAGCCCCAACTTCGACGCGCACCACACTGCCATGCTGACCCGCGGTGAGCAACACCTGTCCCGAGGCCTGGGCACCCCGCCCGCGGCCATGATGTCGCACCTCAACGGCCTACACCACCCGGGCCACACTCAGTCCCACGGGCCAGTGCTGGCGCCCAGTCGCGAGCGACCACCCTCGTCCTCATCCGGCTCACAGGTGGCCACGTCGGGCCAGCTGGAGGAGATCAACACCAAAGAGGTAGCCCAGCGCATTACCGCCGAGCTGAAGCGCTACAGCATCCCACAGGCGATCTTCGCGCAGAGGGTGCTGTGCCGGTCTCAGGGGACTCTCTCCGACCTGCTCCGGAATCCAAAACCGTGGAGTAAACTCAAATCTGGCAGGGAGACCTTCCGCAGGATGTGGAAGTGGCTGCAGGAGCCGGAGTTCCAGCGCATGTCCGCCTTACGCCTGGCAGGTAAGGCCAGGGGCTAGCCAGGGGCCAGGCTGCCGGGGAGAGCTCCGAGTGCTCGTGGTCCAGGTCTGCGTGCCCAGTCACTTCTTTTGATTTTCTCCTCCTCTCCCCTACAAACTTCTTCTTTTTTTCTTGTTTTTAATTTCTTTCTCTTCTCTTCCTCTTCTTTCTCTTCTCCCTTTTCTTTTTCTCTTCTCTTCCTTCTTCCCTCCTTGTCCCTGAGCTTTCATTTATGGACCCCCCCTTCCTTTGCCCTCTTCTGGATGTGTCGACCTTTGCCCTCTCTTTCCGACCTTACCCAATACTAGGAGGTGGGATGGGGGTGTGCGGTGTCGGCTAAGAGAACTCACAGAAACTGGGAACTGCCTTTATGCAAAACCTTGTGCACTTAAACTCTGTTTTTTTCAGACAGTTTTTCAGGCTGCCTAGTCTCCCTGTACGGAGGCAGTTGAGGGGCTTTGCTCTTCAGAAGGGAAAAAGAGCTCTCCGCTCTGCTATCCACTGTATCGGGGCAAGTTCTTTGGTCATTGGCAGGAGGCACAGCTTTGCCCGCGCGGGGAACGGAAGGCCAGATACAACAGCGCTCCCGGAGCCCATCTCGGGCTTTGGCGTTGGCGCAGATACTTTCTCACCGGGCTTGACTGAAAGAGCGGGCTCGGGCCAGCTCCAGTGTCACTGCCTACAGAAGGGGAGAGTGCAAGGACGAAGGTTGGACTGTTACATTCACCAATTTGGGAGGACGTGGGAGAGACTGAGGGTGTAAAGCGCCCTGCCTCACTCGCCGGCTGCCCTCGCCCAGCTCCTGGCGTTTGCTGGGATTTGCCGTGGTTTGCCGGGGCTCTGGGAGATGCTAGCGGCTCGCGGGAAGAGGTGCTGAGAAATTAAAGATGCAGGTTAGTTAATTCATCTCGGCGGGCCGCGGGCTGCAGGCTCCGCCTGCGCATTAAGCGGGCGCTGATTGTACGCGTAGCGCGGCGGCGGGGAGGGCTGGCGGCCGGCGGGAGGGGACCGATAGACGCGCCGGTTACATTGTTCTGGAGCCGGCTCGGCTCTTTGTGCCTCCTCTAGCGGCCGAGCCGCGAGGTACAGCCCTCTATTGTTCTAGGAATACAGAAACCTCCTGTGTGGGCGGCGGGTGCTGTAGCTGGAGGGAAACACACAGTAGTGGCTGCAACTGGCACGCAGTTGCGCGCTTTTGTGCGCACAGACGCCGCGCCCCGTGCGTGGCGACTGCGCTGCCCCCAGGAACTAGCTACGGACCCAGAGGGGCAAAATGTCCAGGTCCCCCTCTGGGGAGGACACACAATACGTTACTGCAAGCCGCAATGGGCGGCTTCTCTTGGACTGGGGACGGGAGGAATTTCTCGGGATTGTGGGACGATCTGGGAGAACAATTCGTGATGGCATTGATTTGCATAGCGTGGATGTTGGGATGCACGCGCGGATCCGAGCCGGCCGCGCACAGCGCGCTTCCAGAGCTGCGCGCAAGCTCAGGCTCCCACTCCCGCTCCCCAGGGCTTTGCTCGCACCGCTGAGCCCAGCTTGTGGGGCGCACTCGGCAGATGCCCCGCAGAACATGGGGATGTGACAGGCAGCGTGTTGACTCTCGCTCAGGGAGGGGACATTTCCGCTCTGACAGTATTTTCTTTCACGCGGCCGTTAGAAAATTCCGACCTCCAGTCAGTAATTGCCTCGCATTGTCATTGTAAGATGGTAAAGAAAACGAGCTTTCTGTTAAAGAGCTTCCCCCAAATCGGTAGACTCCGAATACTTTTGAATGGATTTAGAAATCTATGTAATCTTTCTTTCTGCTTTAGTTTACTCTTAATCCTTTCCTACAATTTTCTCCTATTTGCTCTTGTTTCCTGGGAAAGATAAAGCAGTGAGCAGAGAGTAGCGATAAGAAATAAACTGAAGGCTTACTGACAATTCTCAACATTATAGTACCCCTTTGTCTTAGATTCCCCCCAAATGTCCCAGGCCCTCTCCTGAGGGCTCCAGCACCAGCTGGCTTCCTGGGCACAGGGGGCCAGAAGGAACTTGGCAGCTGGTCTTGGGGAATACAGTTAAAGGCAGGATGACAGCTACTCTACTATGGCCCATCTCAGAGCGCTGCCGCCCCCTCATGCCTGTCGCGCAAAGAACACAGCTTTAAAAAAAAAAAAAAAAACACGTGCTTTCTGTATAGGTCCTGTATAGGTCCGAAAGTGATGTGGAAAGAAATGCTTCACCTATTAGCGCATTCCGGCTGTTACAATGAGCCCAAGCATTGCTGGGATGGGGAAGACCGTGGCATCATCCCGGGGGTTCCTCAGCCCCACTCATGCCCACTGTGCAACGCACCAGGAGCTGTCCCTGGAGAGCATGGCTCAAGCCTCTGGCTTTTCAGGGGAGCAGCGCTGAAGCCATGGGAGACAGAACGCCTCCTCGAGCGAATAGGAATGCCTGCTGAGGACCCCGCTCTGCTCAAGCATTCAAATGTGTCTGTTTTATTACCGTGGGTTGAAAAGGGACAAGAGCTTTAGCCTTTTTATCTGGCCATTTTATCAGCAACTACAAGTGTGTTGAGTGGTTATTATTACATAGGAGGCTTTTCAGTTTGGGGTCAGTAGATCAGTCTCTTCAGACACTGACGCAGAAGCTGGGCCGGGTAAGTAGGTATTATGTGCTCAGGAGCGCTAGGGGACAGGAGCAAATGGAAGACAAAAGCGGAGGTCTGCTCCGCCCGGAGTATCGATCGGAATCCCCACCGGGACGCCGCTGAGGGCCCTGGCCGTTGGGCCCCGGGGGCTTAACTAGCCCATGGCTCCGCTGGGCGGCTCGGCCAGACTCCCAGCCTCGAGCCTCTATGACACCTCCCCTATCCCGCCAGACCCGGCCTCTTTTCTCTTTCTGTCTGCTTTTGGCTTCCCTTTCTTTTTCTCATTTCCCCGCACCCTCCCCTCCTGCCAGAGGGCCAAGCACGAAGGGGTTTAGGGGCCTCAGAATTAAGTTGCCTGATGTGGCCAGCGCCCGCAAACCTCACCCTTAGGCGAAGTATGTCCTCTTCTCCCGGCCTCTTCCACTTAGTCGGTCCTCTTCTCCCGGCCACTTCCACTTAGTCGCAGCCAACGGTGGCACTTAAAGTGGAGGGAGAAAACATCGCGGAAACCTAGATTGCCCCAACCTTAGATTTCAGAAAAATGGACTCCAAATGCATGGTTTCGTTTGGAAAGGGCGGCTAGGGCAGCAAGTGGTTGCACCCGCCCTGTTGGGTCTCATCGGCGGTTCCCAAGGCCAGCCCTCGCAAGGGCGGTTTTTACCAACCTAGCAAGAGGCGGCGAGGACAAATTCCCGCCGGTTGGAGCACACACACTCTCCGGCGTTGGGCCCAAGAGGCCTCTGAACCAAGCACTTACAGGAATGAGGAACTGAGAGAACCCAGGCAAGCCTCTGAACGGGCGTCCCGCAGAAGAAAAGCGAGGCCCCATCGGCGGGAGTGGTGATCTCGTCCAAAGCAGGGAAAACAAGAGCACCCCGTCGCCTCCCACCTCCCCACCCCCTCGACTACATTCCCGGTGGGCCCGGCTCCCCCGGCGGCTTGCGCGGAGCCTCCTCCAGTCCACGCCGCGGACCGACGCACGGCCCTCTCCCTGCAGCGCCCCAGCGGCCAGTCTGGAGCCAACTCTGTTCTGACGGCCGAGGGCCCTTAGCCAACCCGCCAAGATGTCTCCTGGGCCATCTGACGCCCGCAGCGGCGGGACACGGCCCGGGCAGCCCGCCGCGGCTCGTGCTAGGGGCACCACGTGTGTGCATGTGTTTTGCCGCCCTGAGACGTGTTTGGGTAACGCGGCCGCCGGGCATCTCCAAGCCGAGGAGCAGGAAGGGGACCTCCTTCGCAGCATCTTCCCCACCCCCACCCCCTCTCTCATTGCTGCGGCTCTTGGCTCAGCTCTCCGCTCCTGGAGGCTTAATTAGGGATCTGAGCCCGAGTCGCCGAACGCAACCCACGCCAGTACGGAACAGACGATGCGTTCGCCTGCTGGCTGGTTGTATTAATAATTGAAAAGCTCGCTACAGTCCTTGCTTCGTCAAGTACCGGGTGCCAGGAGAACACCTTCCTAACACGCATTAGGGTGGGCGGGGGCAGGCGGAGGAGGCTGGACGTGAGGGAGGGGAGTGAGCTCGAGCGCGATAAGTATTCCAGGCCGCCAGGCACCCTGGATGCGAGAGGCCGGGCATTTATTTTTATTCCAGGCTTTCCACCGTGTGGTTATGTCACTTTCTCAAACAAATGTGTATATGGAAGGAGATCGATGCTGATAATGTTTAGAAGATTAAAAGAGCATTAATGCTGGCAACAATAACGTAAACGTGTGGACCCAGATTTCATTGATCTGGAACCTGATCCGGCGCGTTTCCAGTAAGCCCGTCGGCGCGCTCTTCCCAGCAGAGCGCTCGCCAGCGCCCAGGCTCCCGGGCTCCCCGGCTCCCCGCGCTCCTGCAGCGCCACTTCCCCAGCTCCGGGCGAGATCTCGTGTCTGACCGCAGTTCCCTCCCTCTGCCCCCCGCGTAGTCCCAAACCTCCCCTATTTCCCCGAGGTTTTCTCCTGCTTTCGCGGGGCTCCCTGTCCTTTCCCCAAGCCCCGCCGTGCACACGCCGCTCCCTGCGCTCCTAGAGGACTGTCCGCGTGGCACGGGCCGGGAAGGCGCTGCGCCAAAGGGCGCCAATCCCCCCAGCTCTCCTGTCCTGGGCCTGTGTGGCCCGCACCTGGTTCAGCAGGGCCGGAGGTAACTACTTTTTGCAATCGCAACCGTCCAGGAAAGCCCCGATGATTTCGAAATTCTGTCTTGATATGCACGAACGACCAAGCGCGAGTTTGGAAATGACGTGGCTAAAGCGGCCTGCAAACCGCGGAGCTCAATGATTCGCAAATCCCCTCCGATCCTATACATTCTGGTACCAAAAGTCCCACTCGCAGACTTTTTACACAAGTGCATTAGTTGGACAACTAAACGAGGCCTCAGTAACAAAAATCTGGGCTCCACCCCTGAGAATAGTCAGCTCTGCTAGCTGGGTCAACCAGAGAGGAATCTTTTTCATACCTTTGCTGAGGCAGGAAGGTAGGAAAGGCAAACTGAAAAACCTGCTCACCACCCCTTCTGGCCAGCAGGAGAGAACCACCTGCGCCCTGAGCCCGGGTCACAGGCCTATCCTGAGTAGGGTGGTTTTCTCTGAGATACCTGCATTGACTGGAAAAGAAAGAACTTTTAAGTTTAAGTTCTTCCTTCCAGCCTGTGTGGGACACCATGACACCCTGGCCACAGCTCTCATGGCCAAATGGTGGCTTGTTCTTCCAGAAGGAACAGTAAAGTGAATTTTAAGGAAAGAATGAAAGAGCAGGGACCAAAGTGGGGTAGGATGAGAACTAAATTGTTCTAGGTTTTTTTTTTTTTTTTGAAATTGTAAATTCTCCAGTTAGGGAAAGGTAAACTTTCCCTTCAAGAGAAGGTCTCAATCTGGAGTGGGAAAAATGTTGTCCCTCCTTCGCCAAGAACAATAAGAAAAAAGAGAAAGGACAGGGGAGAGAGAAAAACGAATCTTGTGTTCTGCTTTCAGATGAGGCAGAGGGTGAGTAGGGATTTTGTTCCTATCTTCCTACCAGTGGCCTTTCTTAAGGAAGGGAGCTTTGATACACCCTCTTGGTTCCTAGTCAGAAAGTGTCCTACTCACCTCCTAAAAACTATAATGAGAGTAGATCAGGTGATCAAATACAGAAACTTAAGGAGGGTGGATGGTTTCCTTTTGGCCTAGAGGACAACTGGCCCCTCCCCATCGCTCCCACATGAAGGACTCTTAGGCTGGGTGGGGGATGAATGGCCTTTGAAGGATGGGGTCATAGACCCTCTCACACCCCCATCTTAGAATCCCAAGACAGGACAGGATTCCTGGTGAATGGTGATCAATGGGGGCAGGGCAGAGGATAAACTGATTACCCCTGATCTCTGTGTCCCTACAAGGCACCAGCAACAGCTCCACTCTTCTATTGAGCCTGGTCTGCCCTGAAGCAACAGTACCCTGGGCGAGTGTTAGCTTCTTAAGCTCCAGACCTGAGACCTGAGGAAAGGAGAGCCAACTTCTCCTGCTGTCTTCAAACCAAGACTTCATTTTAGGGTCACTTCATGATGTGGAAGGCATCCCTCAGGTTTTCTGGCCTTTGGAAACCTTCTAAAGCAAGACCAGAGGAACAGGGTTGAAGAGTTCTCCGGGTGAAAGCCCTGGGCCCCAGCACACCAGGACTGGTGGCTGAAGTTGGCAGAAACTGTCTTCATGAAAAGTGATATCATGTAGGGGGAGTCCCTGGAGGACCGCAAACCTCAAAGGAGAAGCAGAGAGATTTAGTTTCTGGGTTCTTGCCAAAGGAAGGGAAATGAGGAGGGAATAAATAGAAATAATTGCCTGGATAAAGGGCCCTGGGGAAGAGGGTGAAGATGGAGGCAGCCTGGGCCTTGAACTTCATCTATGGATTCTCTGGACTGTGCTTACCCCTGACTCTTTTAGGGACCCTTATTTTTTCTGACCTGGGGAGAGTTGCTTCCTCCAGGGAGATAACTACTCTTGGTGGGGAGAGTCCATTATGAGGGAGTCCCATGGGGTCATTTATGGTGTGGTGCAGAGCCTGACCCGGCTGGCTAGTACTGAAAGCCCATTGTTAGCCCTCATTGCCTAGTTTTTCCCCCTAACCAACCTCAGTGCCTTTGGAGGAAAGGCTTTTTGATTTCCAAGTCTCAGGGAAGGTGATGATTGAAAAATATGCTTGGGTTTTTGTAGGGGTTGGTAGGAAGGAGTTAGGGAAATTGATTGGATAACTCAGCCCATCTGCTGCCTGACATGGTACAGATGGGCAAGGCATGGAGGCAGGCTGTGGGCTGTGCAGGCAGAGAGGGTCTCACTTGGGGAGCAGCTCTCCTAGAAGCTGTGGACATTTATTATGAAAAACTGTCCCACACAAATTGTCCCAGAGGGCAGGGAGGCTCTACATTCCACCTTGGCGCCTCTCTCGCCATTTGAGGATCCATTACTCTTCCGTAGAAAGCAGACTTTGTTTGGGTTGGAAGCACACCTCCAACGTAATTTAATCAGCATTGGACTTTGGCTCATGTAATCAAATATACATATACTTTCTCTTGCAGGAAGAAAAATAATTTCTCAGTAACTGGTATTGACTTGAATTCATGTAATCTCTGGAAAGCATCACATTTTTAAAGGGAAAGGTAAAAATAAAGGGAAAAGAACCCATAGTGTTAGAGGTTTACCTTGTCCTTACTAGGAAGAGCCAGTTACCTCTTAAGAAAGGGCAGAAGGAGCATTTCTAGAGCTCACATACTCAGACTGCTCCAATTGTAGATATTTCACTACAGCTTCCTCTGTGTAGTCAGCCTCCGAGATCTATATTGGTAGGAAATTAGGTTGACTGACTCACCTAAATGAGTCCTAGAATGTGGGTTTTATATTTGTGTGTGCATTGACATCGTTGAAAGGAAACCAGTGTTCCATTTTTCTACCCTGTTTGGAGAGGCCACAGGCAGCAGCAGCTCCCTGAGTGCCAGTAGGATCTGGGTGGGCGGCAAGACCCCTCTTTTAAGGGTGATTGGTAGTCATCTCAGCTTGCTCTCTGCTCTACTTTGGGGCTTTGAACACAAAATTCTGCCCTAGAGTGTCCCCTTGGAGCAAGCTTGGAGTCTCCACCCCCACCCCACCCCCATGGCAAGGCTCTGGGCTTTGCCCAAGTTGAGTCTGTTAGGGAATCTGTTGTAAACACAGATCCATTGATTTGCATTTGTCAGAGAGTAAAGTTAAACCAGTGAAAAGAGAAGCCCTTACCCTTTTATGCAGGGCCAGGGAAACCTTTCATATTGATCTCATTGATCCAACCTTTCCCTTTAAGGAAACCACATAGTTAAAGACCCTCGTTCAATAGATTTACCCTTCATGCTTGTGATATTCCTTTAAGTGTTCTCATCTAGGATAGCTGGGCATTAAGCCCACACTCCAAACCAAACAAAAATGAAAAGGGGGTGGGAGGAGAAGGGGTCAGGAGGCAGAATTGTGGGAAGTGAAATTAAATCAAACTGAAATGTGTAATGACCCAGTTGGGGATGTTTTTCTCATTCTTCTAAGATGACATGCAGGGATAAAGACAAAATAGATGCATTTAACATCTCTCTTTTTTCCCCCACAAAAGAAAATCTGTTTATATGCATCGAGTAAAAATGTCTCAGGAACATCATTTTCTACTGTAAAATTATTTCACTCAAGCCGCTAGCTTGGCTCATTTAAGCTAGTTTGCTTAAAAGCAGTAATACTGCCACAAAAATTATTTTGGTTTGGAACTCCTGACCTTGAGCGATCCACCACCTCAGCCTCCCAGAGTGCTAGGATTACAGGCATGAGCTACCGCGCCCAGCCTTGTTTTGGTTTATTCTTAGTAAATCAGGAATAAGATTTTCCCCCAGAAATGCAATATTTTGGACTCCAGATGAGCATAAACACTGAAGTCACTTAAGAAGGGGGAGAGGGCTTGGAGTTGTGTGTTCTGATGGAAGTGGGAAGAAGCTATCTAAAAGCAGGGTACAACTTCTGTTGTAGAGCAGCATAGATGGAATAGGAATTGCCAAATACTATTTTGTGTCCCTCTTGCTTGCAGATATGAAAATGAAAGTCCCCTTTGTCTCCAGAATGTTGGAATGATCGTTTCATTTCTTCCCTGACCCTTTTTTGCTCTCTAAATAACATCCATCCATGATTTTTTTCACCACGGTACATGAGCTATTTCTAATTGGCTATCTCTTGGGTTGTTTTTAGACATTCATGTTTGTTTTATGTGATTGAAAAATATTAATGATTCCTTAGGTGAGCTAACGTATTTATCTGTTGAGCAAGTTCAAAGGGCAGAGTTCAGCTATGGTTCAGGTTAATTGAACAGGAAGCAGTGAGCTCTCCAGGCTGTGTTGAACAAGGGACCAGTCCCTTAAAATATCACACTCAGCAAACACACAATTTCACTGGCCTCATCCTGGAGTCTGATGTAAGAGGCTCAGATCAACTTAGATTGGCTGTTTAAAAACCCAAAGCAAAGCACAGCAACTGCAAACCCTGGAGTCCCCCTCGGGGAAGAAGAGTTTTCTCATTGGCTAATTGCTTTATTGGTAGCACTGACCTGCAGAGCAGCTGCAGGGGCCTGGATGAAGGCTTAGGCCTCAGAATAATGTGCTCCATTAGAATAGGGCAACGCATTTTTTGTTTACTCAATTGGAGTTCCCTGCAAAGTGCCATTAACCCTGGCCCAACTGCTTGTGTGCTGCAAAAGCCAAAGGTCACGCCAGTCAGCCAGTCAGCCAGTCTGTAGGCGCAGCCAGCTCTGCCCTGGTAGGAGGGACGAGGTGCACATCGTGCTGGCACTGTCCTCCCCCGCCGGCCCTGTGGGCCCTCTCCAGGGCTTTGACCAAAGCAAGCAGTTGCACAAAGTGTTTACATTTCCCAACTGCTGAATCATGTTTTGATGATTAAACAGTTTTCATCTGAACCTATCAATCACACACACTGAAAAAATCCTCCCACTGTCCCTCTATTTTCTATTTATATTCCCTTCATTACTGGCATTACAGTAAATAGAATTGTGCAGATGGTGCTTTTAGCAGGAATACAGTCTGGATAAGTGCTTGGATCAGGAGGAAGACAGAGCTCCAAACATGGCTGGGGTGATGTTTGGCAATAGGGAGGTTTGAAGTGGATCAGGGGAGCACAGTCAAGGCTTCCTCCCCCAGCACTTGAGCTAGAGTGCCACCTGCTGGGAGTCTTCTAACGCCTTGCACCTCCCGCAAAGTCCGCCCTTTCTTCACGTGGTTCCTAGTGGCTGTGTTCTCATTCCCCTCCAGATTGGCCACCCATGCAAACATTACCTTCCTAGAAATTGCTTAAGGGAGTTTTGCCTGGTCCTTCGGAACACTAATCTCTACCTCTTCTAATTCATTGTCAAGGAGAAATCAACAGTTCTGCTGCCATAGGTGAGGTGATTTGCCCATCCTACACGTTGAGGTAAATAGTCTCCCACTTAGTTGGAAAGTGCTTGGGGGAGGAGAGGCAGAGAAAGCAAAAAAGTATCTATGGGAGAGAAGAGGAATGTGAGGAAGAGACATGGCTGAGTTGATGGTGCCAGTGAGGGCAGTGCCAACTGTAAGGTGCTCTGCAAAGGTAAAATACTGCATAAAGGAGAGAGGATGGAAAAGGAGTAGTATCTGCAAGCTGGAGGTAGGCTCTGTGAAATCCCCTGGGAAGAGAAAAAGTGAACCAGCCATTTTGCAGTTGCAAAGAAGCGAGCCAACAAGCTAGACATGGAGCCAAACTAGGGAGCTGGCTGTAGCTCTATAAGCGGCAGCTGTTGCCAGACTCGCCTCGCCTGGAGCACTGCCGCGAGCCCCTGGCAGCAGGGCGCCTGTGGGTGCGTCGCTGCCTCCTCGTCCCGGCGTGGGCTTCAGCACCAGGAACAGCGCCAAGGAGCGTCCCGCGAGCCCGCGCGCCAGGGACGCAGTTTGAGCGAGTTTCCATCTCAACCCAGAGAAAGGAGATGGACCTTCTACCCGGGTTAAATCCGGGCAGGACCCTGACCGGTAGCTCCAGCTCTGTAGATCTCGGCGCCCGCGACCGAGCAGGGCCTCAGATTTTCCTCTCTAACCCCATGGCTCCTTAGGTTCTCTGTGTGAGGTCAGCGATAATAAAGCGAGAGGAGGCGGCGTCGGGTGAGAAGACAAAAGATGCTGAACGACCCTTTCCTTCGGAAAAAGAGGAGCATTACCTCTGTTGGGGGCGGGGCAATTGAACCATTTTCTCCGTGTTGCTGCCTTTTGCAGACATGATTGCCGCTCTCAACGGGATATTTTAGATTTAAGATTTCCTTTCAAGGTTTATTGTCTGACTGCCCCACACACAGGTATGCACACATGAGTGCTTTTCCTTCCCCACCTGCTTGCTCCTGATTTTTGAAAACACCATTTTCATTATATTAAACAGTATTCTCACATTGTATCAGCAGGAATGTCACAGGGAGAGCCAACTATAGGACATCACTACCTCGGATAAATCTAGAAACTGGGTTTGATTTCTTGAGATCCTGGTGCTGAGGCCCTTTTTAAGAAGAACATTACCACCACATCTGCTCCCCCATAACAACGGCCAGAGATGTTGAGTCACTTCCTCCAGGCCACACAATGGAGCCCCGTAGCCCTGGCCAGAGTGAGAGCTGACGTTAGGCACTGGCCGCTGACTCTGGCCTTTTTCAGTCAGTAGCTCTGCTTCGTTTGTGTTTTTATTCCAGAGAAAAAGAGACAGGTGGGTCCTTTTGGTTAATGATAGGGCACAACTCACATCTCCTTGAGTTTCTAGTAAAATGGCCCTTGACTTCCCAAAGCTAATTAAAATGTAAAACTTTTGCTTTATTTCAAAGAACTTTAGTTCAGGCCTAGTTTATTGCTAAAGTGGTTCTTAGAGGTGGAGAATAGGAACAGACAAGTGTGTCCCCTTTAACAGAAAGCCTAAGGTATGGTAAATGAGATGATAAATGTGACGATTCATTTTTAAATTCCAGTGGCTCTAGTGTGAAAGGAAGAAAAATCTAGCCCAAAACAAAACAAATCTGGTACAGCATTCAAACTCAGTGTTGAAAAAAATTTTCTGTGTGTCTAAATACCTAAAATTTTCCTGTAAAAATAATCAGGAATGTACCTGAATCAGATCTAAAACCTGGTTTTAAATCTATTTCATAAGCTTCGACTAAAGGAGTTGCTTAAAGCCATGCAATCTTTATGCAGATATGCATTTCTTAGAAGTTGTTCAGTTACACTATGAAAGCCTTTTCCAGGAAAACATGGATTTGACAGTAAAAGTAACCTTTTTTAAGTCAGTTTTATATGCATCACTACATCTCATTAAAATAAGGCATTTTACTCTGCAAGGACTGGTACTGAATGTATTTCCTTTTTAGCGAACTCAATATGGTTTTTAAAAATATTTCAACAGGACTACCATGTAAACATGACCTTTCCTGTAGTCTTTTTTGACTCCAAATGCTGAAAAATACGTGGAGTAAGATAACTTTATCCTCTTCTGAATCAGTGCCACAGATGCCCAAATCTAAAAGATTCAGGAACAAAAATCCTCTGGGATGCAGTTGCCTCCTCATGTATAGCAGTTCACTTCAGTTCATGTTCAAGGGACAAGAGTGATTTCTTTATTCACTTTCAATGCGTACCCCTTCTCATCCTTTCTTCCATTCTTCAGAAGAGGAAGAGGTGGTCTTCCTGTTGAAGGTCAAATCCTCTGCCTTGTCCTGGGCCCCCGCCTCTCTTGCCTTAGCAGGGTCCCATCCTTTCCTGTACTCATTGCCTCTTCCTATCACTGGCTTTTTCCCATCAGCATTTTTGTGTTCTAGTCTCTTCTGTCTTTTTAAAACTGATCCTCCAATACCCGTTCTGGCTTTATCTCCTCCCTCCCTTTATTTCTGGGAAGAATCATCATAACTAAGTGTCTGTTTCTTACCTTCCCCCTCAGCCTCTGCCCTTCTCAGTCTGGTTGCAGCCACTCCTGTGTACCAAACCTGCTCCTGACAATGTCACTATTGAGGTCTTTGTAGCTAAGTCCAATGGACACTTCTCAGTTTTTATCTTCACTTGGCCTCTGCACAGCATTTGACACATTGTTGACCATTCTTTCCTCTAAAGTTTTTCTTCCCCTGATTTCTTAATTACTATACTCTCTTGTTTTTCTGTTTAACATTCTGCCCACTCCTTCTTAGTCTCTTTTCTGGCCTCCTCTTGCTCTGTGTATCTAGTCCAGTGTTCTGGCCTGGGCTGCTTCATTTTTTTCACTCAACATACTCACCCTGGAAGATCTCATCCATTTGGTTACCATGTCTCTATGTGGAGGACTTCTACATCTCTCTCTCGTCCTGATATCTCTCTCCTGAGCTCCCGGTCCCTATGTCCTTCTACATCTGTACATCCTTATCTACATTCCTTCAAACTCAGCCTGTCTCAAAGTGAACTCATTTCCTTGCCCTCCAGCCCTGCTCACCATCACCACCAAATATGAGTCTCTTCTTTTATTCTCTCTTAGAATAACATCACCACACATGCGGAATCTCAAGCCAGAAACCAGAAAGTCAACTTTCCTTTTTCTTTTTCTCCATCAGTCAACCATATTAGCCATGTGATTAACTTGCAATGAGACATAAGCTTAAGGTGGAGAAAACAGTGCTCTTGAAGGCTTGGTTAATAGCCAAAGTTGGCTGGCCACAGTTGCTCACGTCTGTAATTCCCAGCACTTTGGGAGGCCAAGGCAGGAAGATTGCTTGAAGCCAGGAGTTAGAGACCAGCCTGGGCAACATAACAAGACCCTTTCTACAAAAAAATTAAAAAATTATCTGGGCATGGTGGCATGTGCCTGTAGTCCTAGAGTCCTAGCTGTATAGGAGGCTGAGGCAGGAAGATCACTTGACACCAGGAATTTGAGCTGTGATTGTGCCACTGCACTCTAGCACCCGGGTGATAGAGCAAAACCCTGTCTCTTAAAAAAAAGCAAAAGTTGTTCTGCTTCCATACAAAGCCAAAATTGTTATCTGCCCCAGAGCAATTAAACCAGCAGTTATATCAGCCAGCAAATCAGAGGAACTAGTTTCCTCTTTTAAGTCATTTTAATTATTAGTAAACTAAAATTGCATATAAATGGCCATTACTTGATATACTACAAAGTCTTTGTTTGTTATTGACTTAAACTTACCTCTAAAGAAAAAAGCCAGAGGTTAACATTTTTATACTTATAAGTTTTTTCTCTTTGTTTGATGAATACAGTTCTGCCTACACAGTACTGAACTAAGTAGTTAAGAGAGGAAAGGCATTAACTAGCCCTCGTCCTGTTTGATTCTACTGGATGTTTAAGATTTGAGTGGACAAGTGGTCACTTACCTTTACAATATCCATATGGGATTGAGTGAGAGCAGATTTTATTATCCTAACTTCAGTGAGAAACTACAACTAAGATAAATTTATTTGCTATACATCTTATGTGGAAATTACGTATTGCTCAGTGATATTTTATCTTTTTTACATTATGTTTTGACACTCATATTACATAAATAATGAGATATGAAGACCAAGCATATACAAACAAAGTTTAGGGTTAAAATTAAAACATTCCAGACTTTGATTTTTTGATGCCTTTAATTGAATTCATTGCTGTGCTATGTGATACTTAGGTATGCGCGGTAAGCAATTGACTTAAGTGACTGTCATGTGTGTTCCTTGCATAGCCAAACCAAGTTTCCTTTGACACTGAGGCAGAGACAGGCAGGGTTGAGCTGAACAGGAAGCAGCTCTGAGGCCTCTCTGAAGGGCTTTAGACTCCCACTTTGCAGGGTGGGTAGGTGGGGAGGTTTCAGAGACCACCCTCTTCTCTGGCTGCTCATAGCCTAGACATGGCTGGCACCAAAGGCTCTCAGCCTTCTCTCCTGCCACCCTCCCAAAGGAAGCAGGTGGGACCAGGAAGAGTCAGTATTGCTGCCCCCACCACCCCCAGACCAGTTCTCCATTGAAAGCTTTAGATTCAGGCTTCCATAGACAGATTCTGGAAAGTCAATTAAAATGTCTGGGTTGGGAGTACATAAATGATTGGATTGGAGGAAGCCACTCCCATGGCGATATATAGACATCAAGAGATGTCTTAGATGACAGGACTAATTTTGGCCACAAATAGATGATATATGTAAGAGTGTTTCACATTCCCAAGTAACAATCCTATGCTCACCTTTATAGGAACCATGTCTCTTTGTGGTGTGACGATTTATAGTATGTTTGATTTTCTCTGATAGATCGTAGCGAGTAGGGACCCTGAGGGGCCCTGTTCTCCTGCGTATTCCTTTTAACCCTCCCACAGTGGCTGACACACAGTTGGCACTTGGTAGATGTGCAAGGCTAAATGATCCCCAGGGTCGCACAGCTTTAGTGTCCTAACGGGAGAGGTCTCCTCTAGCCCTACCGGGAGTTTGCAGGTATTTTAGAATAAGGTTTCATTTTAAACCTTTAAATTTTTTTCCACTGAAATAATCACCAGATGTTAGAGGACCAAGTCTGTTGCCTACAGAAGTTATGGCATCCAGTTCAGATTTGGGTTACTCTGTGTCGACCAAATCTAAACAATGTGAACTGCTTAGGGTTTGCCAATGAATATAGAAGCAAGTTGAGGTGATACCAAAAAGATTTGCTCATTTGTGACTTTAACAATGTCTAAGTTTTGGGGGGTTTTTTTTGTTTGTTTGTTTTTCTTAACCTCAAGTTCTACATCTGGAGCATGCTTTTTTTTTTTTTAAATCATGAACAGTATTAAAAAAATTCATGACAGTTTTGTCTTGATTCTTAACGCATGTGTTAAGGGATGCCTTCCATCAGTGAGTATGTCCCTGATCATGTGTTTATTGCGTCTTCCTTCTTTTCTGCCTGTCCCCTAGTTATCTGGAACACAGAGGGCTACTTGAGCTGATTTATATGGATCTCAGTAAGCTCTCATTTGTGCATACTTAATTCAGAGGGGTGAACACATTGATTTCCAGACCCCACTTTTTAAGATATTGTACTAATATAGATATCTTAGCTGCTCTAACTACATTGTCTGAAAAGGAAAACATTTTAAACCCTTGGAAGTAATTTTGATGGACATTTCATTGTGTTCTATATTACTAAACTAATTAAATTTCCTTCACGTCGAGGTCTGTTTAAAATTAAATTGAGAAATATTTTTGAGTTCCATTGGGCAGATAACTTTGTTTAGCTGGATTTGTTCTGCATATATATGAAATGGCATCTTATGAATCAATATCCAGTGCTTACACTGGCCCTGGATGTGAAGAAATGGCACCCTTAGTAGGCAGATGTAGTCCCCAGTTTTTCATAACAAGCTATCCCTAGATATGGACCATGTTTACCCTGTAATTCCAAAAAGGGCTTATGTTTTTGTGCCTGTGGTTTGGCATGCTGATTTATTCAGATGCTGAGCATCCTGATCAAAATCTGTAACTTCTTTCCTGGATTAGCTGGAGTCCTGGGACTCCTATTTACAAGTTCACAGTTTAGCTCAGGCCTGCAGCTTCCTTTAGTGCATAAAGAAGTCTTATTTGCATAGCCAAAGGGGTAGAATTCCAACTTGGGTTTGAAAGCAAATAGGGTAAATTGTCAGGTTTATTCCCATTGCATCTTTGGAAACAAGGCATAGGAGCAAAGCCTTAACCTCAGCTCTACCCATCTTGTTACAGAGGACAGCACAGCAGGGCCTCCTCATCTTTTATCCTGGCCCTCCTTGAGACATTCCATTCAGTTCTGTGGCAAGGGAGCCTATGGTGACAGACCTGTAATTGGACAATTGGCATTCCATAAGCCCTGCTTTAGTATTTTAAAAAATAGTACCAGAGAACTGCCTTTTGTTGCATTGTTAATTAGCCTTTGAACATTTCAGAATTCATTAGAATCCTCAAGGTCTTCAAGGTTTATCTTGTTTATATCTGTGCCTCAAAAAAAGAGGCACATCATCAGGTTATTATGAGCCTTAAATGAGCTAATGCATATAGATATTAGAACAATTGGTTATCTCTTGGGCACTTGCTAATTTTAGCTGCTGTTATTATTGATTGATTAATATTACCTTTTGTAACTTCTCTGTATATCACCAGGAGATTTGGCCCGAGTCACCGACTTTCCCATGGCTTTTATATACGTAGAGTATTGCTTGGCATTGTCATAGAGAGCGTGAGCTTTGGAGTCAGACAGATCCGGTTTGTGTCCAAACCACCATTTACTACCTCTGTAACCTCAGGAAAGGGAGTAACCTCGGAGAGCCTCAGTTCCCTGCTCTGTAGAAGGAGGGCAAGGGTACTGACATCATCCCGTCCATGTGCAGATTACATGAGACAGCACAAGGCACCTGTCACAAACTACAGTCGACACCTTATTCCATGTGGATGCATCTGTTCCTCGGCGTAATTGGTGTGTCATTTTCACTGGTGGGATTTATGATGAGCGAAATTGCTAGACTCTATACTCATCACTGGGTACACCCTTTGCAACTGGTCAAACACGCAGCAGGACTAGTTACACCCTACCAGTAGTGTCCTTTTAAGACTCTCTTAACAATTATGGTCATTTTGCTACTCTTGTGCTTAGAACGCAGAAGCCGACTGGGCACACAGTAGGTTCTGACTGAACCCTTACAGACTTATGTTGGGATAAGTCCATTTTGCAAGTGTGATATGTGTTGAGCAAATGTTTTACATTTCATGGACGTTTAGCTATGAACATTGCAGCTGAGGAGCCAGGCGTGCCAGCTCACGCCTGCAATCCCAGCAACTCGAAAAGCTGAGGATCTCTGGAGGCCGGGATTTGAGACCAGCCTGGGAAACATAGAGAGATTGTTTGTACAAAAAATTTTTTTAAAAAATCAGCCAGGCACGGTGGCTCATGCCTGTAGTCCCAGCTACTCAGGAGGCAGAGGTGGGAGGATTGCTTGAGCCCAGGAGTTCAAGGTTACAGCGAGCTGTGCTTGCACCACTGCACTCTAGCCTGGGTGACACAGCGAGACCCTGTCTCTAAAAAAAAATTGCAGCTGAGCCAACAAGGCTCAAATCATCCATCTCCATAATTATCACAGCTCTAAGGGGTCTTATCAGAAACTTATTTTCATAGACACTCAGGTGGTTTCGAGGTTAAAAGTGCTGAGGAGAATGATTTCCCCTTTAACATCTTTTCTGGTTTCAACAAGTCTGGGCCAGGCTTCTTCATCATGTTCCCCAAATCCATTCATTTGGTGCTCATCACACTCCCTGAAGGGCCCCTGTGTGGTTCACACTGTCATCTTTAGTCCCAAATCCAGGAGCCTTCAAAAGAAAAGGGAAAAGAGAGAAAACCCATGGGCACCCAGCTGTTGCTTTTCCAGAAGTAGTAACTTACTTGCTAATATGAGATTTTGAAGCCATGGGCCTCTGAATTCTCAACATGCTAGTCTGTTTAAACAGTCTCTAGTATCCTTTCCTGACCCCAAATTACTCTCAAGCATTAATTGTCCTAGTGGTTTCATGGCCACATTATTTCATATTCATTAGTGTTTTCATGAAAAATTATAACACTAATTAGAGCAGCTTCCAGTTAATTCACTTGGTGATTCATTGCTCTCTCCCCTCTTGGTGTTCTGCATGTGGTCATCCTGGAGAAAGCATCCAAGGGGTAATTGCAGCTCTATTCCCTGAGTGATCGCCTAATGCCATTAGTTCTGATCCACAGGCGCATCTCAGGCAGCTCTGATGGGGTCTGGTTACAGCTGCACTGTCGTCCCTGCCCTTTGGAGGCAGGGAAGGAGGGAAGCCAGCAGTGAGGACTGGCCCTGGGGAGGGGTCCAGGGCAGCAGAGGGGAGGGACGTCATAAAGAAGAGGAAATCAGGAAGGGGGAGGAAACTGGGGGATGTGAACATCCCTTTGACATCTTTTGGGACAGACTTAAGGACAGGATGGAGTGAAATCTGCCCTGAGAACTTGTACACAGGAGAGAGTAAAGAAGGTGAATTCTCTTCCGTTTCAGCTGATGTTTCAGGTTGGCCAGGCACTGAGCTAGACTTCGGAAGCCTGGTTCCCTCTCAGAGCTCTGACATCCAGTGCTTCCCATTAAAAGTTGATTTGGCCTCACACCCACTGGGAAAGTTGCTGTCAACAGCAGGAAATAGGAAGTGTTGGAGAGGATGTGGAGAAATTGGAAACTTGTACATCATTGTTAGGAATGCAAAATGGTACAGTTGCTATGAAAATGGTATGGCAGTTCCTTGAAAATTTAAGAATCAAATTGCCATACGACCCAGAAACACCACTGCTGGGTATATACTCCACAAGCACTGAAAGCAGGGTCTCAAAGAGGTATTTGTACACCTGTGTTCAGTGCAGACTTGTTCACCATAGCCAAGAGGTGGAAGCCAACTGTCCATGGATGGATGAGTGGATTAGCAAGGTGTCTAGAGGTGTCTAGAGTAGTCAGACTCATAGAATCAGAAAGTACAATGGTAGTTGCCAGAAGCCAGGGAGAGGGGAGTTGTTGTTTAACGGGTAGGAGTTTCAGTTTTACAAGATGAAAATTTCTGGAAGTTGCACAGCAATGTGAATATGCTTAATATTATGTAGCTATACCCTTAAAAATGGTAAAGATAGTACATTTTATGTTATGTGTATTTTACTATAATATTGAAAAAAATATCATCATTTATATTGTAGTGATTCCTCAATTTAAAATATTGGAAAACAGAAAAAACAGAAAAAGAGCCAGGTGTAGCCGTATGTGCCAGTAGTCCCAGCTACTTGGGAAGCTGAAGCAAAAGGATCTGTGCCCATCTGTGTCCAGCATCACTATGGTGGTCTCCTAGGAGTGGGGGATCACCAGTTTGCCTAAGGAGGAATGAACTGGCCGGGTCAGAAACGGAGCAGGTCAAAATTCCCATGCTGATTAGTAGTGGGATCAAACCTATGAATAGTCACTGCACTCCAGCCTGGGCAACACAGCAAGACCCCATCTCTTTAAAAAAATTTTTTTCAGTTCTACCACTCAAAGACAATGAGATTAGTATTTTGCTTTTATTAAAATTATTTTTAGTTATACTTATATAATGCATTAAAGCATTCTACTTCTAAAAATCAAAACATTAATGATTTGCCCATCTCCTTTATGCCCGATCTCCGTAATTACTTCCCAGCAGTAACCGCTCTTATGGCTACAAAGGCGTCTGCTGATCCAGGCACTTCCAGTGCATTGATTTGTCTACATAAGTACTCATAGAAATTCTATAGATACACAGATAGAAACATAGATGCCATAGGTTTGTGCATTGTCTTAATGTAAGTGGCATCACATAGCATGTATCGTTCTGAAGCTCCCTTCTTTCATTCAGTAGTATGCATATAACTGAGGTTCCCCCAACCTGAATTTGTTGCAATAGTATCCATAGTATGGGGATTTGTATTTATTTAGCCATGCCTGTATTGATGGGCCATTAGGCTCTTTACTGTTTTTTGGCTATTTACCATCTTCGCTAAGCAATGTTGAGTGAACATCCTCCTACACACTTCCCTGTGTACCTGTGGGAATGCTTCCTGGGGTAGACACAGAGAAGCAAAGTGCTAGGACATGGAGATTCATGTGCTTTAATTTTGATAAACATGACTACACTGTCTTCCAAGTTTACTGCCAATCGGCAACATGGGAGAGAGCCCCTAAATTCCCCACACTTGCCAAAAGTTAATATACTATCCACTTTGCTTTTGTTTTTGCATAGTTGATGGATTAAAAAACATATAGTTGCTTTATTTTATTATCTTTTTGACTCCTACTTCATGTCATGCCCTGCTACAATGCTTATCCAGTTATCCCAGCTCCATTATTGGAAAGAACATACTTCCTTCATGTTCTGCATATCCGATCTTGTCATTAAATCAACTGTCCATATGTGTATGGATCTATTTCCATGTTTTCGGTTCTGTTCCACTGGTCGAGAGTTGTATATCCTTGTCCCAGGGCTATACCACTGCAGCCTTCTTAAAGGTCTTGATAGTTGATAAGTGAGTCCTCCCATTCTGTGCTTCTTTATCAGGAAATAACATGACTACCCTTTGATCTTTGCATTGCCAGGTAAGTTTCAGAATCAGCTTGTCAATTCTAAAAACTCAGGAAAGAAAGAAAGAAGAGAGGGAGAGAAATCTGCTGAGATTTTTATTGCAGATTGTACTGTATTTGTCAATATGGGAAGAATTCAACTCTATTCAATTGAGTCTTCCAATCCATTTATTTAAGAATTGTTTAATTTCTCAAAGTTTTATAGTGTTCTCTGTCAAAGTCTTGCATACCTGTTGTTAGATTTATTCTATGTTATGTGCTTGATGTTTTGATTCTATTATAAATGCTTTTTCATTTTCTGTTTGTTGTGTTACGTAGAAATAAAATTGATTTTTGTCTACTGATTTGAGCCTAGGAAGCTTGCTAAATTCTCTTAGTTCTCTTTAATTCTAACAGTTTATCTGTATATTCTCTTGGATTTCTATGTACACACAATCAATATTGATTTTCTGTGTTCACTGTGACCACCTTCCTTAACTTTCTTATTAATTCTAGGAGTTTCTCTTTCAGGTTTTTGGGTTTTCTAGGTAAAAAATCACATTGACTTGTAAGGGTGAGAGTTCTGTTGCTGCCTGGAAAAGCTATATAAAGGTAGCTGTTAGGTACAAGGACTCTGGAGTCAGACGACCTAAATTGGAATCCCAGCTTCGTTGCTTACTATGTAACCTTAAGTAGTTTACTTAATTCTCTGTATCTCAATATCATTCATTATAAACCACATCATAGGGTGGTTGTAAAAATTAAGTGAGTTTATACACTTAGAATTGTGCCTCTCAAATAATGAGCACTCAGCTTATGTAAGCTTTTGGCATTTTATCAATTCATTTCATTCCTTTCTGAATTCTCACTTCTTACTTGTTTTTTCCTATTTTATTGTATTGGCTACTTTTCCAACACAATATTGAATAGTTGTAGTGCTTGCATGCCTCATTTGAAAGTTTAACACTTTGAAACATTTCTTTCTAGTTTTGTTCTATAGGCATGTTGTTTTGTTTTGCTTTTCGTGTTTGACATATCTGAAATCATCTTTTTTTTGAGTCTGAGTCTTGCTCTGTCACCCCAGCTAGAGTGCAGTGGCATCATCCATAGCTCACTGCAACTTCACACTCAACCTCACACTTGAGCTGGGCTCAAGCAATCCTCCTGCCTCAGCCTCCCAAGAAGCTGGGAATATAGGTGTGCACCACCATGCCCAGCTAATTTTTAATTAATTATTTTTAGACACAGGGTCTCACTATGTTGCCCAGGCTGGCCTCAAACTCCTGGCCTGTAGTGATCCTCCCACCTCAGCCTCCTAAAGTGCTGGAATTACAAGTGTAAGCCACCACTCCTGGCCTTAAGTTCTTTTTCTTAAAAAGTATACAGATATAGTTTTTGAGTCATTAAATAACCCAGAATGCCTTCCTACAGAAAAGACCACCTGAACTGCATAAAATTCCAGGATTATAACCACAGTGTCAGTTTTGCTTCCAATTTCCTCCAATGCTACTACTGTATTTCTCATTTTCTTGCAAAGTTTTTATTTTACTGATCTTTTTTCTTTTGCTTTTTCAGTACGTACTATTACTTACAGATTTCTGTCTGTTTTCTTCTTAATCATTTCCTGTTCCTGTTTTATAAAAGCCATCTCTTTTGCATCATACTGTTATATCAAGTGATTCTCTAAAATGTTCTTTAAGTTTCTGGAAGATATGAGCACATAAATTTTCTCTGATTTTCAGATATTGATTCCTTTTGCTGTTTTCTACTATTTTTTCATCTCGTAGTGTTTATTCATTCTGAAATGAGAAAAGTCATTCAGGTTTAATGTGGGCAGTAGACAGGGTGTGTGTTCCACTCACGACCTCCTTTCTGGATGTTAGTGCACTCATTCTCTAAGACCTAAATTGTTAGATGATACACCTAACGGAGAGGAGTGTCTACCATCTAACCAGCTTTCTTGTCATTTGGCCCTGCGGGGCTGATGTGAATTCATCTCCTGCATGCACTCCTGGGTTGCTGACAAGCTGACCAAATGGAGTATGTGCAGAGGTCCCCAGTACACTGCACATCAAGGGCTCCTCTTGTCAGACCCGCACCCAGAGCACTCTGGACACTACATCTTTCAGGGAGCGATGACCACCCCTGGTGTCCCTCGTCTACCCCCAGAGTTTTTTTGTGCCATTGTGTTCTGAGAGTTAGGGTTCTTAGCTGGTAGGTGGAGGGGAGTGGACAGCACTCTGGCTCTTTCAAAAGGCAGCCCCTGCCAGGCAGACTGATGGCTGCTATATTTAAATTTCTGAACAGTTGGAGGACTCTGGTGTTATATTTTCAATCCAGATGCTATTTTTCAATCTAGCCCCATTGGCCTTACATATAGGTGAAAATTCCCCAGAAATGCCCAAAACAGGTTGACTAAAGTCCTAGTTTTCAGTGTGGTAAGTTTTATCTTTTACTATATGTCCTTGAGATGATTTTAGTAGGAAGTTGAAGAGTCTGTCCAAAGCTCTCCTAGCCATTTGAATCCAGATGTTTCTATCCCTAATTAAATATTTGTTTCAGCAATGCAGGACTTCCTGGATGGCTTGGAGGAATGCAGCTAGGCAGCAGAGCTAAAGATCTCTCTTTTCCAGGCTCCTGCATAGGCAGAATACATGGCATGGAATTGTGATTTCAAAGGCTGCATGCCCTAAAAGATTTCTTCTAATAGGCAGGTGGGAAACAAGAGCCCCACTGGACTAGATGGGAGGGTGTCTGGGTCCTCAGAGCACTGTCTCTGGATCCTCGAGCGTAACTGTGATCAATGTTGGGCAAAGGATGTCAGCTCTAGGAATTCCAATCTCCTTATCTCTGAAATAGGGGATTGGACCAATGATCTCTAAAGTCTTGCTGTTCTTGGACTCTGTGGTTTTACCAGCTGGCCTGGACCATCTGCTATTAGAAACCTATTCTTCGGGCTTCTTTCCTTTGCTCTCAGAGCTTCTGCTGAAGGGACATGGAGGCAGGAGGTACATTTCACCGCCAACCCCACCAGGTGCAAGTTCCAGCCTGTTTCCTACGGGCAGCACCTGCGGGTGGGGCCAGCTGGAAGAGTGCCAGGGCAGTTGCTGAGGCCTGCGCCTTCCTGGGAGATCTGCCCCTGGGGCTACGCCGTCAGGCCCCGCCTCCACATAAGCAAGTTGTTAGACATCCAAGAGCCCTGATTTCCTGAGTCCCCTTCAGTGACTTTGCATTGGAAGTAAAAATAGGTACAGGATGTAAAATGTGTTCTCTAGTGAATGTCTTTGAGGCTTGGGAGCTCAGGATGGTCGCTGCGGTGTGCCTTCCATTTGACAGGAAGTGGACACTGGAGAGTTGCTATAACGTTTGTCAAGACACACTTGCTCATAAACCTCCCAGCACCCAAGGGAAAGCAGAGGCGGTGGTGGGAGGAAGTGCAGAGGTTTATCAGTTGTCCTCCACATTTTCCAAATGACAGCAAGAAGTGACTGCAGGAAATACCCATATGGTCAGAATTTTGCCCCATGTCAGAGGCAAAGCCTAAGGCGTGGCGCAAACAGACATTCAAGGGCAACGCTGAGCCTCCTGGGACTTCGGGCATCTCTGACCTTGGGGGCGTGACCCCCGCGCTCTGGGGTCTCCGTGATGAGGGGAGCGCAGGTGTGTGCCCCACCCTCCGCTCTCCCTTCTCCCTCCTCTGTCCTTCCCTTCTCTCCCTTTCCTCTTGCCAAATGGGTGAGAGGTTTTTCCTGCCAGGGCTTTGCCTACACCCACAATCAGAAGGAAATGAGGGGAGGAGAGGGAAACCCAACAACCAAGAATGGTTCCAAGTCCATTTGCACTGCACGTCCTCCCTGTCTCTGCTCTCGGCCTCCCAGATGGATGTTGGTCCACTGCCTGAGCGGACTGGCACCCGGTCCGTGAAGACTGCGTGGCTGAGGAAAGCCAAATCTCAGCCTTGAGACAAAGCCATTAAGTGTCTCATCTGACTCAGGCCAGAGACCTTTGGAGAAACGAGGGCAAAGTCAGAGTTTAGCTCTCGGAGGCCAAGTTCACCGTATTGGCTCCACCGTAATCTGGACCAGTGTGGCCTTTGGTGATAAGGCATGAGTCACAAAGAAGCGACGAAAATGGCAAGGCATCTAACTGTGAATTATTTAGAGTTTCCAAAGTTTAGGGAGCACAAAATAATCAAATGATGATTTTTTTAAAGAGCCCTTCCCCCTCCACCACGCCTTCCCCTCCCAGGTGGGTGATCAGGGCCTCTGGCACCAGCTGGCCCTGAGTGGCCTGTGGAACTGCTTAGAGCCTGAGCCCCAAGTCTTGTCTGTTGGGCCCCTCTCTCCGCCTCAGGTCCCCGTGGCAAGGTGCTGGCACCCAACCCTTTGCTGTCCCTAAGAAGCATGCATTACTGAGATTTACGAGCATTGATGGCTTACTGAATATTAAATATGTATTACCAGAGAGTGTAATTCTTCTATTTTCTTGGTTCCTTGTTTGAATGCAAGGGATCCTAGTATTTTTAATATTTCAAAGCCTCTTGAACATCAAGCCTCATGCTTGATGTTCCACAGGAAGGGTGCTGTCCTGCACACCATCACCTCTCCAGTAGGTTTGCTGTTCTATCAGCACCAAAGGGCTACCCATCCAGAACAGGGAGGTAAAGGGAGTTTATTTTCCTTCTTTTTACCTCAGAAACCTGTAAGTTTCTCCGGGAAACCAGGGGTACAAATGTGAACTCACTTTTGTAATTGATTTCTCCACCGTAACCCCAGTTGATTGCCTTGGTTGATCTTTCCAATGCAGCTGCAGCCCTTGTGTTCTTCTCCCTGGAGTGTGCCCTCCATACTGGAGAGGGTCACTCTCCCCTCTCCGCATGAGCCCATGTAGGAGGGGCAGCTTCGGAGCTCTCCAGCTGACAGATGAGGAGGATTCTTCTGTAGGCACACTTTTCAAACCTGGGCACTTGGAGGTTAAGTGTCCGCTGACAAATGCAGGTCCTGCATGGTTTCCTTCCCCATCCCCACCCTGTGCCCTGGCAAGACCATGCTGAACTATTCAGGGAAAGTATTTACTGAATGCAAGGAGACTAGAGCACGTCTGCATTATTTATTACGGGCTAACAATACCCATCATATGCAGAGTGTATTTGGACATAAATTAGTGATGTTAGGAAACATCGGTGGTCCAAAACCTATTAGGATCTCTGACACATATGTAAAAACACATCGCAGTCTTACCTCTTGGACGAGGCTGGGAATTGGCTCTGAAGCACCTTCACAAAGAAAACAAAAATCTTTAACTTTTTATCGGCCTTTAGCACTCTGGGCAGTTCATCTACTGTTGAGTCAGACTTGGAATCATGAATTCTTAACCTCACCTTCTTACATACCTTTTTTCTTCTTTCTCTATGAAGGAAGAAAGAAATGTTTATCATGTTCGCTGAGTGCCTACTGTGTGCTAGGTGTTATGGCTACCTTCTTGATGTCCTGGATTGGTGGGCATTAGGATCTCCACTTTATATAGATAGGGAAACTGAGGCTCAAGGTCATGCAGCTGATAAGTGGCCAGCATGGAATTGGAGACCAGGTCTCAACTTCAGGCTGAGGTTTCTTACTCTCCATTTGGCTCAGCCCCTGGGCGGGAAGGCAGAGGTTGTTCTTGGCTTCTGTATCGGTTACCTATTGCCACAATAGTGCTGTAGAACACAGAACCGCAAAATGGGTGGCATAAAACAATAAATATTGATTTCTGCTCAGGAGTCTGTGGGTTGGCTGGGGGGTTCTGCTGATGGAAGCCGTGCCTGGCTGGTCTCAGCTGGGTTCACTCGTACACCTGTTGTCAGCTGCTGGGTCGGGGGGAGGGGGACGGCCGATCCAGGATGGCCTGGGCTGGGACAGCCCCTCTCCTCCTGCAGGCTGGGCTGGGCTTGCAGCTGGGCAGAGTTCCAAGAGCATGAACTAAGCACATGGCTTCTTGAAGCCTGGTGTCAGAACTGCCACACAGTCACTTCCGCCACGTTCTGTTGGTCAAAATAAGTCATTAGGCCAGCCCAGATTCACGAGGAAGACAGATAAACTGCCCCTCTTGCTGGAGAAGCTGCAGTCACACTGCAGGGGATGCAGGTCTTTGCAAGGGAAGAATTGGGGCTGCCTTTGCGTCAGCCTTTCTGGGCTCCGTCTTGGGGGGCTGCTGTGCCCTGTTGGTGGCACCTGCCTCTCCTAAGCCTCAGTTCTCTCAGCTCCTCCTTCTTAACACCTGTTCTAGGAGCCTCCTTTCCATTCTCACTAAGGGCAGAATGGCTTTGAGAGGTTACCATGGGGAGAGGTTAAAATGACCCTTTTCCCAAGGGCAAGGGGGCAGTGCGTCAGTCTGGCAGGAGTTATTTCCGTCCACCAAGCTGACCTGGCTAAAGCAGAGCGACAGCACCAGCCTGCAGTGAAGCGGCTGCATCCAGATATCCCCCTTCAAGAGTGGCTTCTCCTGCCCCTCCCGGAGCTCCTTCATCTGACATTGTTTTGCTTGTGGAGCCAGGGGCCCCTCCAGCCTTCCCACAGCTCTCTGCAGCCACCTCTCTTTGGCCCACTTGCTTGTGGTTTTGGGGAGGAAGGTGGGAAGGAAGAGTCATTTCCGCAGCCTCCCGGTGTTAACCTGTCTGCACAGGGAAGGATGCTGGCCGCCGGGGGAGGTGCCCTGGAGGGAGCACTGGACTCCAGAAGGGCAGGACTAAGCCAGAAAGCTCATGAAAAAGAAATAAGCGAGAGTGGAGAGGAAACAGGAGAGACGGGAGTTTGAAAATCAAATGTGAAAGATCAGAGATGAGAGGACAAGCCCACGTTTCCGGACATTGGGGACCCAAGCAGATCACACTTCGCCCTGCTGCTAAGTCACACTGGAGGCTTGCTCAGGCCGTGAGCACTCACTAGGACCGCTACTAGGAGGTCCCAGTGTTTAATGACCCTCTTGGGGCTTCTAGTCTGGGAGGGAAGAGAAGCTATGTCCTGATTCCATTCTCCCTGAGGTGGCTGGGGTAAGTGTCCCGAGAGAGGTGCCTGCCCAGGGTGGGCCTGCAGGGACAGAAGGGCCCGTGTACAGGAGCAGCTCGCTCACAGCAGCCTGCAGTTGCCACGGTTCTTCGGACCACTGAAGGAGAGATGAGAGCAGTGTCACCAAGGAAAACAGCATTTGCCTTTGGCATGAGAAAATACGTACAACTGCACTACATAGACGGGGAAGACCATGGGAAACAAATCCAGCACAAAGGGGAAAAGGACCTGTGCCATCACTTCCGGTCCAGTCGCCACTAGGGAAACTGAGGCACAGGGAGGCCAAGTGACCCTACCCAGGTCACACAGTTAGTGAATGGCAAAGCCAGGCTCTGGACTTAGGTCTGATGGGGAACTGCCTCACACTTACTCATTTCAGTCTTCTCCCTCAGCCAGTTTGTCAAAAAAATAAATAAATAAAACTATAGACAAGGATTCTAGTTTTCAAGTTTTAAGATTATAATCCTTTTGTATTAGCCACTTTCCCTTCCTGTCTAATGAGACTGCTGTGCAGGAGCCCTCATTATTTCAGTGCTAATAATTCTGTAGCAAATCATAAGGCTGAATTCTCCAAAACCAAATGAGAAGGTTCCGGCCCAATACAGAAAAGGCTGTTCAATGGGGATCTGAATTCTCGGCGCAAAATCCAAGTAGTGTGGGGAGTTACAGCGCCAGAGCCGGGAGGAGGAGAGGATTCTGACTTGGTATTGGGTTGCTCTACTTCACAGGCCCCCCAGGATAAGGGAGGCTGGGAAGCGGTTTTCCAAACCCAAATTCAGGCTCCAATGCTAATTGTGTCACCCTAAGCAAGCCTGTGTCACCACACCTTCCCCACCTGTAAGGTGGGAGTCCACACCTCTGCCCCACCTTCCTCTCAGCTCAGACTCACCTGTTGGTGCGTTCCCCGCGTGTCCGTTCCCCACGTGAAACTGACAGCCAGGACCAGGCTGTGAGGAGGACCAAGTTACAGGAGGGAAGAGATGTTCAGGTCCCTTGAAGAGCTAACACCAGTGCACATGCGGGGCCAGGTGTCAAGGCCAAGTGCGCTTCTACAATGACTCACCACCAGCACAGAGGCCCTGACTTCCAACACCCCTTTATCACTGAGCGTGCAAATATCCAAAGACTTCTGTCACTGGAAGGAAAATTTATGGTGGGTCAAAAGCAGCCTTTCCTGTCGGGAAAGTAACTGGTTACTGGTCTCTGCAGTGAGCACCACGGCCCCTCCCCATGCATCACCCTTCCCGCCCTCCTTGAAGTTTTTCTCCAGTCCCTCACATGGTCCCCCACTCTGTCCCACCTCCCTGGAGCCCCCTCTGCATGGGAATCACTCCCGCTGGGTCACGTCTCCTTTGTGCTGCCCGAGGCTGGCAGGTGGGCAGAGCTAAGGTCCGGTCAGCCCTGGCCCCACAGGGACTTGGGTTTGTGGTTTGAAGGGCCCAGCTGTGGAGAGACATTCTCTTTCTCTCCCCCAGTTAGCAAAGATCAGCTCCCGGGAGGTAGCACATCCCCTGGGGGATGCACTTTCTTTGCCCTGTTTCTGATCCCCTGAGGGAGAAAGCTACAGCGGCCACCAGGGAAAAGACAAGTTGGTGTCTCAAGATCTCAGAGTGCTGGTGCCCGAGACCAGAGCTTCCCCTCTTGTTATTTCACCCTGGGAACCCAATGGTTTGAAAACTTAGTCTACCAAGGAACCTGCATTTTTAGACAGTAGTGCCTGTCGCCTTTGTTGTTAATCTCAGATCCTATGCAGATCTGCTGGTCCCAGGTGCCCGCTACAGGACACAGCCGGCATGACCAATCTGAGCCGATGTTACTCCTTTCAAAAGCTGGGGGAAAGGCACCGCCTGGGTAGGTATCCTCACTGTAGGAAAACACACGATTTCTACCAGTCTTTGAAATAGGAATGACCTCTTGGCCCTCCACGTGGTCCCACGTAGGAACTGCTTGCCCTGAGAGGAGGGCAAGTCAGGAATGGTTGTTGAGGGCTTTTGGGTCCCCATCAGGCAATGAACCTCATCCCTGGCATGTCCCCCAACTCCCACTTTTCTCCCAGAAGAGGTAGGAGAAGAAACAGATCCAGTTATCTGGAGGACTCTGACCTTGAACCTTCCATTGCAGAATTTAATTTGAGTAGCTGGTCAATGGAACCCATTGATAAGCGTACGATTGTGGTGAGACTCCATCGACACCGCTGATGAACACCTGCTGTTTTGAGTTTCTAACACATCCCAGGGTTGTAGGGAGCTACTTGGCACTTTCCTAGCTGTTCAGAAATGGGTGCATATTGACTATAGAGTAGTCATTTAATCACACCAAAACCATTTACACTCTGCTTGTGCCTACAGGGATAGCTGGCTTCACAGCATGGTTCTGAGAATTCTGAGGTTTACAACCTCACACTGGCTTCCAGATTTCATTGCATTGGTATGCTTTTTCTTAGACTTTCAAAGTAGACATTCTCCCTTTGTTTTTATTTTCCATCAGCTCCTGACCAGCTGTGTATATAAGAATTATCTGCTAGTGAGTGCGTTCTATAAAAACTCTAGGCAACTCATGGGTCTACTGCCTCACTATTTTGGGCTTTGGGACTTGCCGTACACTTGCAGACTGCAGGCTACAGCTTTGCATTTGTTGCTGTGGAATCAGGTGGCTTGGGAAGGCATAAGCAGGATGTATTGATCTATTCTTTCTCTGCAGTTTGCTGAATGTTAAGTCTTTAACATTTTTCTCTTAAATTAAGTATATGTACATAAAATTTTAATATGTATCTTTCTCCCAACCTGGCAAGGCAATGTGGACCTATCCCAACACTGCCTACTCACCCTATTAAAAGCACAAATACAGCATTATCTGAAGAATAATCAATATTGGGATGAAAATTAAGAGCTGTCTGGTTAATCCAAAGGAGCATGAATTGACAGGACCGCAACCAATGTTTGCAGAGGATATTTGCCTGGATTTTGTTGCCAGGAGATTATCACACATCACTATTTGTTCAGAATCCTCTGGATGAAGGCTCGGCACCAGATGTCCCAGGAGGCTGTGGCAGGGCTGGTAGTCCAGGGACGTGTAGTGGCAGTGGGGACAAGCATACTGGTTCCCACATCTCAGAAGGGTCTGCAGGGGTTTGTATTAAATAGAAGCACAGATTCCAGAATGTGGCGCCACATGGTGAAAATTAGAACCTCTGGGGTGGAGCCCCAGAGGCTGCCCTGCAAAGAGGTCCCTCAGATGTGCAGTCGGGTGCAGGGCCACTATGTACAGGAGGAGGGCGGATTCTCGCCCTGGGTCTGCAGCAGGCCTGGAATGTGGCCTCGGTCCATCACTTCCACTCCTAGGTCTCCATGTATTTCCGTTTAAAATGAAAATAATTCTGCCTGATTTGCCTAGCTCAGAGTTACTGGGGCAATGCAATGAGAATGAAGGTAGAGAGTGAAGATTTACCTATGTTATCCCACTTAAGCCTCTCCAGAGGTGGGCATTTTTATTTCCTTGTTCAGATGAGGAAGACAGATGCTGAGAGGTTAAATAACCAGCGGCATCTCGGTCTTGGAGGCTGGGGAGCCCAGATTTGGATCCAGAGCTCTCCATTGCATAATGTGCTCCTCTGAGATTTTAGAAATCCGGCAGATCCTGGCTACTCAAACTGAGGCATATACGCCGGCAGTGGGGGCCCCACCTGGGAGCTGGTGAGAAACACAGAATCTAAGGCCCCACCCCAGGCTAACTACATCAGAATCTGCATTTTGATGAGCCTTGCAGACGATTCCCCTGCATTTTACAGGCTAGCAGTGCTGCTATAGCAGACTTGAGAGTAAGCAAGAGGGAGTCTCAAATTGAAGTGTGGTAACTGTACAGGAATCATCAGAATCCAGCAAAAACGTGCGGTCCTCATAGGAATGAGCAAAGAAGAAGTTGTCACTAGTAAACTCTTGAGAAAGAGGCAGCGGTGGGCTGTCTCAGCCCTTGCCTGAGTTCCCATTGCAGGGAAGCTCTCCTCATCCCAGAAAGTCCAACCCCCCCAAGACAAATGGGTTTTAAGATGGAAACATATTATTTGTGTGTCTGTGTGTCTTTCATTTTCAAAGGTAACATGCTTACTTTTAGTTTTAAAAATGAGAGAGGGAAAAGTCAGGAAGAAAGAGCTTAGCAAATCGGACATGGCCCAGCAGTTTTTCCATTTAGGGGCTCTTCTCTTCCTGCCCTTTGAGAACGTCGGCACATTTCATTTATTTCAGGAGTGATTCCTTTATATTCCTTTAGGGCACATAGCATCCAGCAGGGAGGATGGCCAGTTAGGTGGGAGGAAGTTCAGCTTCCAGAATATCTTTTCTATGACTGTTAGTCCTCAGGTTAAATCCTTTCTTAGTCCATGCAGGCTGCTATAACAAACAAAATGCCATAAACTAGTGCTTACAAACAACAGAAATGTATTTCTCACAGTTGTGGAGGCTGGGAAGTCCAAGATCAAGGCATTGGAAGGTTCAGTGTCTGGTGGGGGCCTGCTTCCTGGTTCATAGATGACCCCTTCTCGCTGTTTGCTCACATGGTGGAAGGGGGGAGGGGATCTGTTGGGTTTCTTTTTTTTTTTTATTTGTCATTAATTTCCCTTTATTAGTTCTTTTTTTTATTATTATTTTTTATTTCAGCATATTATGGGGGTACAAATGTTAAGGTTACGTACATTGCCCTTGCCCCTCTCCCCCCTCCAGTCAGAGCCTCAAGCCTGACCATCCCCCAGACGGTGCACATCGCACTCATTATGTATGTA